>JANIHY010000006.1:27383064-27408962 GCA_027479065.1 Erythroxylum brevipes | reverse complement strand
AGATATCATGTAACTAGTTTATCGAAAGTAATAATAATTATCGTACCTTCACATCTAGGTAGTTCTAGTAAGAATTGAGCTCCTTAAAGACCTCTAAATGTGTCAAGTAGTAAGCCGTATATATTATCATGCATAGGCCTTCCATCAAATTCTTTATCATCATCCATATCCATATTTGCATTGGTTGATCCTTTCTCATTAAATTCCTAAACCATCATATCTTGGAGCAAATCCATCAATAATCAAATGATCATATATAATATTTCTTGTATACCAATAACAATTGCAACACTCTAGGTATGGAAAAAAATTCATTCTCATTAGCCACCTTTAAAAAAGTCTTTTCAAGAAAAAGAGCAACTACACTTATATATTCATCATTATATCGAGAAAAAGTCATCCAATTCTTATCTCTCTTATCCATGGACAACTAGTTATTCATCAAAGTAATATATACAATATGTAATATATTAACAACTAAGAAATATTACATATACAATTTTTTAAAAATATTAAAATAAAATTTAACAATCTCATGATGTTTTATGAAGTGCAATACATAGTTATAAAATTTTCATTATGACATAATAAACTAGTTTGCATTGCCAGTAAATTATCTAAAAGAAATATACTTGAAGTATCTCAATAGACGTAAGCTTATGGATTATGGTTTTTACTTCAGTTAGATGTTTCTAAATACTTTAGTAGTAATTTTACAATCTGAAAAAAAGAAAGAAAGAAAATGACACATGGACAATGAACTTATATATTATTGTTATCATGAAACTAACACCTTGTATGCTTAAAATTTAAAAAATGGTATACAACAAAAGCAATTTAGTATTTCAAACATTACATATGAAAAGAAATAATTAAAGATTTTGTTATAGACAATTATAGCCTAATGATGCATAGGAAGTTACGTATAAATCCTATTAAGTCAAAATGACTTTACATTAATGATTTTGATGAAGTACAAATAATGTAAAAAAACAGACTGAGAATGAAAAACAGACGGAAGATGAAAAACAGATGATGAATGAAAAGCAGACGAAGATGAAAAGCAGACGATAGATGAAAAGCAGACGAAGAAAGAAAAAGCAGACGAAGAATGAAAAGCACACGATAGATGAAAAGCAGACGAAGAAAGAAAAAGTAGATGAAGAATGAAAAGCAGACGATAGATGAAAAGCAGACAGAGAATGAAAAGCAGACGGAAGATTAAAAAACAGACAGAAGCCAAAAATAGACGAAAGAAAAAGCAGACGATGAAAAACAGACAGAAGCAATTCATGAGTCAGTTCGAGTTAGTTACAGAACTCAACTGAATAACCGTTTCTTGCAAGATTCAAGTAGCAAGATTCAAGAAGCAGTTGAAGACGAAGGCTATAAATATGAGTCAAAGTCGAAGATTGCAAAGTTAGCTGATATACATATACGTAAACGTTAAAAAGCTTACTTGAGAGTTTATTGTGCAAATAGCTAGAGCTATATTACTGTAACGAAGCTCAAAATATCTTTTTGTAAGAAAGTAATACATATAGCCTGCAAAGGCTAAGAGTAAAAGAATACTGAGTGTAAAGAGACCTGAAGAGACTCAGAAAGAAAGAATACTTGTAAAATTATATCCTAGAAAATCAATAACATTTCGACAATAATAATGGGTTAAATATATTCCTATGTACAAAATTATGAAAAGACATATTGCATAGGAAAAAAATATTGAGTAACTACAGAAGGAAATTTGTTAGATATATATTCCTTTTAACACCATCATACTTTTGATCAAGAATTTACACTACCAAAGTTAATTCTCTGTTATCTCAATATTACTATATTTTAAAGGATATATCGATAAATATAAATATTGAAATATGGAAGAAGGAACTTTGGCATGTATATACTCATTATAATCCTATTTTCCATTAAGAGTTTACATAATCAAAGTTCCTTTCTCACTAACCTCTATATTTATATATTCACCTCATTGCTCGCTTCTATCCAAATTTAATCATATATCATAATCCAAATCTTCAAATGATCCATTGTGCACATATAAAAACATTGAGAAATTGGAGCTAGAATTTCAATGGGTATATATTCCTTATCATAATCATAATTTTGATCAAGAATTTACATAACCAAATTTTCACTCCCATTATCTCAATATTTACCTATTTTCCTTTTGTTTGTTACTATACAATACCCATATTATGAGTATTTGCATAAATAATGGGTGGAAAAGATTCAAAGAAAAATGCAAAGAATGATCAAGATTAATTCTTGTGCATTGTATGTAATGGATAGACATAATATTAAAGTAATAGATTAAAGAGCTTTGGAGGGTCTCAATCAGTTTTTCCCTTACTTGTATATTTTACATTGGGTTAGATAATTAATATAGGTAATGCTTTAGCAAAAAAAAAAGGATTATAAATTTAATTATTATAGTTGGGAATGACAATACAGGGTTGAAAATACATGTCATGTCTATTAGTGGGGCTTAAAAAAGTTGACACCTATATGCAATTCTTCAGTGCTTCGTCGTCATTCATAAACATGGTTTATAGGTAGTTATCTTGAACTCCCTTCTCCCTTATAATTAATAAGGGCTCATACATTATCATTACCATTTGACATCGAAACATGGGTGACACATGACATCATATTATAGCCCATTCAAAATATCATAACACGACCCATACATAAGTCCCTACAAAAATTTAAACTACAACACTTTTGACCATACAATCATGTAGTTAATTATCTTAAAAAGGATTAATGCATATAGTTTCATACTCAATCATGTATTAATCTATGTACTTCACGTTTCTCTACATGTTTTAAAAATATAACATAGTTGATTATATGGCCATGCACCAAACTAGGTTAAAGAAAACCTTTTACAAATACAATTTTATGCATTGTTATCTACTAAATCATGCATTTCATCATTTATCCCTAAATTTTTCATCAAGATCATTGTTGATCGCACATTCATGTATTTATCTAAGTTTTTAGAAAAATATAATTGGCATAACTTATTGCAAGGTTGACCACTCAAACATGTGTTAACCATGTTAGACAAAACCTTTTCTTGACAAACTTTAGTAAATAGCCATGTGCTAATCCATGTACATCACATTAATGCTTGGTATTTTTACAACTTATTCATGGTCTTCCTATTTTATTCTAAAACTATAAATTTATTTTAAATATTTTTTTGATATTTATTATTTATAACTAGTAGCATTTATTTAAACTAGAAGTAATATATTTGCTATGTTCTAGTATAGTTTGTATTGAGCCATTGTACTACTTCCATCCAGCCAATATTTTTCCATTAAAAGTGTATATCTTGCTTGTTTGTAAGGAAGGACGATGTTTTTAGACAAAGACATGATAATGGACAAATAGAGTGCTAGTGTACCTGGCATTAAGGTTTGGTATGATCTGTACTCACATTTGATATTTCAATTTTAAAGTATACATAGGCAAGATTTAGAATGTGTGATCCTCTTTCTCTTTCTTATTCTTGTTTTGAAACTCTAATTCACTCTTTTTATAAAAACAATAAATAGACAAGTAGATAAAAAAAATAAATTGTTCCAATTATAAGTTTTAGAAATAAAGTTGTAGTTTTCATGTCAACTATAAATGACATGATTTTCTTTAATGGACATGGAAGGAAGAAGAAAAAAATGAATGTTAACAAAACAATGGATGGAACAAATATGTTGTAAAAAAAGTGATCATTCTCTTCTCAAGTTTGAAGAATTATATCCGCGTCTTTTGTAAAGATGGAGGGAATAATAAAAATAAAGAATACGGAAATGAAGATGTAGAAGATGGAGGGAACAACTTTGTTTTTAGCATAATTTGCATATTTCTCATTACCAGTTACAATATTCTTTATTATATTTTTGTCTTACTTGGTAAGGATGGTCATAGATTGCCACCAACAATTGACCTTAAGATTATGTTTGATTAGATGTGAGGTTTTTAATGGAATGGAATGGAATGAAATAGTTTATAATGGAATGGAATGTAAATGGATGTAATATTAGAAAATTGTTGTTTGGAAGGGAAAGAAGGGTTCATAATATAATATAGTAAAATGTTGCTTAAAAGAAGGATTCATAATACAATATAGTGAAATGTTATTTATCATTTTATATCTTATTCTAAACCTCCCAAATTGAAGGTAACTTATTTTTACTATTTATGATAGAATGTGTTGTAATGTGAAATCCTCCCCTTCCATCATATTTCATTCTATTACATTATAAACTCCCCTCCCAAACGATGAATTATTATTTCATTCTATTAATAATCACTTAACCAAACATAGCCTAAAAATTTTTCATGCGGTTATTATAGTGGACAGTGAACTTATAAATGTGGAGATTGTGTTTCAGACTGAGAAATGTTTGTTAGAGCGTTTTTTAAATCTTGTTACTCTTTAACCCAAATTTCACTACAAGAAAATCGTTAAATAGCGACGAAAATATACCGACATAATGTATATCGTATGTGAATTGCGACGGGACACCCTAATCCATCGCTGAAAGAAAGAAAATTTCCGACGGTCAAGAAATCCATTGCCAAAGTTGGAGGGAAAATTTCGCGGGGACTTATAGCGACGGAAATATGCCGATGAATACAGTCCCGTCTGTAAATAGGGACGGATTTTAAATTTCGGTATGCAAACTTATCGGCTAGAAATGGTTCACCGACGGAAATAAGCCATCGGTATTTTGCAAAACGTCGTAGGAAAGCTAGTTTAGGAAGCTTAATTCTGAGATGGTATTTTTAATTATACCGACGGATCAGTCCGTCGCCAATATTAAATTAAATCCGCCTGCAGCCGTCCCTCCTCTCTCCTCTCCCTGATGCTGCTCTTCTCTTTCTCTCCTCTCCTTCGGTGAAGCTCGTCCTCCGTGTATGCCCGACCAGCTGCTGCGTCTCCGGCGACCACAACGTCCGTCTTCTCCGGCGACCACAATGTGTGTCTCTCCTCTGCTGGATCCGAAGGTAAGTAAGTCATGAGTTGGGGTTTTTTTGATGTGTTTTTTGAGTGATTTAATGCATTTCATTTGTTAATTTAGGTTTGATTGGTCTTGTGTGAATGTTTTGCATGTTTATAATGGAAAGAATTAAAGGATTTGTGTGTAGATAGGGTTGAGATGGTTTTGCCCTCAAGGTGTTCGATGAAATGCATGAAGGATGAATAAGCTTAAATTCTTAATGAAAAGAGCCTTATTAGATGCTATCTAACACCTCTAATAAAAGTTCCTAAATTGACAGCATCATTATGCTTCACACAACAAAAAATGGATTTGATAACTTGGAAGCATGTATCAATAATAAGATGAAAGGAATACTTCCTAAAGGTGATGGAAATTGATTAGAAGCCATAGATCCTCAACAGATTTCTACAAGGCAAGAATCAACACAATGAAGAAGAAAATAATGGCTTTTTGAATCCTGTTTACCATTCTCTTATATATACCACCATGTAACTCCTAACTTGCCCATAAGCTAGAATACATAAAGAAAATATCAATTAGGATAAGATATAATTTGTAATGAGCTATAAGCCAAATGAGTAAGCTTAGGTAAGATTAGTTCATAGACCCAGGAGTCCATAATATGATAAGCCATATAATGTATACACCATTAATGGTCTAAGTGTCACATGCACATAGTAATATGTTAATTTTTATAAGATTATTTTGGTTCATATTAATTAATTAACATCTCTCACTTGAAAAAAATATTCATATCATAATACTTTTACATCAATATGTATCGTCAAACTAATTATACACAACCAACACATTAATGAGATTTATAAAATGTACAAAATTAGTTGCTACAAATCCAAAAGTATGACAATAGCATCAATATGGATTCAAAAAAATGAATATCATCAATTTTTCACTCATCATAAATATAAAGTTACCAAAATTTCCTCAATGGTGTCAAATATCCATAATAAGTATGTATTGTACAAAATCAATTTCCTATTTGCCCTTTTATTTATGCCTTATGTCTTTTACACTTAAGTGTCTTGCCAAAAACACCCTTGAACATTCTAACATAGCAACTTTATTCTAGAAAGCTCTTCTCTATTGTCTTACGTTTCTAAGGATACCAAAATCATTCAATTTGGTTCAGTAATTCAAAAGATACACTTCAAACATTTTTAGATTGCTCTTGTCCATAACAGTACACTATGCACAATTTCTATCCAAAATTCAAACATCTTAGAGAGTGAATTAGATTCCAATTTCTTCATACCATCTATAGATCCATCTCTATAATTTACCTCAAATCAGAAATAATCTCATTTGGAATTTTATAAATCTAGATATACTCAAAATATTGGAGTATGTTCAGCAAAACATCCAACTCATATTCCTCCAACTGAACCCCTCATTATCGTTCCATTAAATTTTTTTCAAATCAATTCAGAATGCTACCAATTTTCTTGGGGATGTATAACAATTCAATAGGAGTCTATTTCTCCAATAACACCTCATTTTGAGGTCGGATGACGAAGTTATGGTCAAAAGAATGCAACATGTTTATGTTCTTAATCAATTTGTACCTCCCTTGGTGCAAGTGCCATAACTTTTTCTAATAATGTCAGATTTAGTTCTTTATTAGACCATTTTAAAGAAAACTTCTAGATTTACAATTATTATGAAGACCTTAAAGACCAATATTTTCATCTAGAGGATCAAATTTGGACTAAAATATGTTCTAACCAAAATGAGACGATGTTGACGTCATGAGATGAATGCTGGCGTCATACTGAGATGAATTGGAAAAAGGGGTATAACTTTCTGTAAAGAACTCAGATTCAGGTGTTCTTTATATTAATAGAAATAGGATTTCAAGATATACAACTCTCATGAATACCTTAAAGGCCAATTCTATCATCTAGAGGATCAAATTTGGACTAGAAGATGTTCTGGCCAAAATGAGACGATGCTGACATCATGAGACGAATGCTGACATCATACTGAGATGAATTGGAAAAATGGGTATAACTTTTTGTACAAAACTCGGATTCAGGTTTTTTTTTATATGAATAGAAAGAGGACTTCAAGATCTACAACTGACATGAAGATCTCAAAGACTAATTCTATCATCTAGAGGATCAAATTTGGACTAGAAAATGTTCTGGCCAAAATGAGACGGTGCTGACGTCATGAAACCAATGCTGACATCATACTGAGACGATGATGATGTCATTTTAAGACGGAAGAAAAACTAAGACGGAACAAAACTAAGACGATGCTGACATCACACTAAGATGATGATGATATCATTTTGAGATGGAAGCAAAACTAAGACCGAACAAAACTAAGATGATGCTGACGTCATACTAAACGATGATGACGTCATTTTGAGACGGAAGCAAAACTAAGACACTTGTAAAGATCATAAATTTTGATTTCGATGTCCACAAATTTCACATTATATACCATTGGAAAGATAAAAGAAAGATTTACAACTTTCCAAAGGCAACTTTGCTCAAATCTATTTATACAAATTTCCATTCATATACCAACATACTACACTCATTTCTCAACTTCATGATAAAGTTTGAGATTCTTAGAGACAAAATTTAAATTTGATGTCTTCATAAGAAATGTATCCATATATCTCTAGTTTAATCCCAATTACGAATCATCTCGTTTGGATAGCTAGAAAAAAAGTTATGGCTATCAAACCGAAGCACAATCAGTGAATATTTTTCAAATCACTACCAATCTTGTTTCTAAATCTCTCCTTATCACAACTCATACCAAGATCACTCTTTCTACTCCTTCTATTCCTCATTTTCAATAAAATCACATTTACAAACAATCCTACTTGGAAGTTGTCAATGAATGCATGTACACTTATTTTTGTGCAAGGGTTCAATATTTATGCGCGTATATGCTAACATTATGCATGAGTAAGAAAATGCATTTCTTTAATCTCTCTTTGAGCTTACATGCATTGAAATTTTAGGTCCTAACCCTTAATATGGGGATAGGATGTTACATATGTTTTATGTTAAATTAATGGATTCTACTTAACTAAAATAGTATGAGTTGAATGAGTAAACTCATAATCATAAAAATTTTGAGACATGGTTAGGAATAATAAATCTGATATATTTTAGCAAAAGTTGTCACCTAACGGTACTAGGAGTTACGTGAGATGTGGTTGAAAAGTTGTTTTTTACCTAATTTAATTTTATTTGGTTTGTTAAGCAAACTCAAGATCAATTAATTTTAAATAGGATCCTAGCCCATTAATTTTTTCGATATAATAGTGAGGGCTATTATTTTGTAGAAAATAGTGGGAGTAATCAAATAATTTTAAAGTCCTAATTTTATTTGTTTTTTGAATTTAAACTAATTTATGCTCCTTTTATGTTTTTTCGATTATCGAATTTGAAGATGAGTATCTTGACATTAAGCAACATCTTGGATGCTAACAAGCTGACTGGACCTAACTTTTCGAGTTGGCTGCAAAAGCTAAGAATAGTTCTCAGGCAAGAGAAGAAGTTGTATGTTCTTGATACTCCTGCTCTATCTGAACCTTGTTCAGATGCTACTGATGAATAATGGGAGAAACATCAACGCTATATTGATGAAATTGAACAAGGTACATGTGTGATGTTAGCTTGTATGTCTCCTGAACTTCAGAGGCAACATGAGAACATAAATGCACCTACTATGACACTGCATCTTACGGAGTTATTTAGTGCATAACCCTATAGCTGTGATGTGGTCCTTCAGCACTCATATGAACTTTTTCTCTTGAAGCTTGGTTAAGTTCCTTGCTATAATTACCAGAAGTATTTCTCTTTCTCCCAAAAACAGATATTTCAAATGCTCCAATAATTACTTTAATTTAATTATAAGAGCCTGCATAACCAAAGGTAAATATTTTGTATTAGATACTGGCAGTTTAATGTTTTTGAAATACATACTTTTTGTGTTGTTTGTAGTGATTGTAAAGCTAGCACAATTTCTTCCATTTCATCTGTAATGAACACGTTAGAAATTTTCAAAATTTTTTCTGTTAAACTTATGCAAAGAATGACTTCTAACTCATCTTTACCATCCATATCAAAAATTTACTGGGAAAAGAATCATTGACATCAACTAATACAAAAAAATGAACATCACTAAGATACCTCATAGCTTCAAAGATATTAAAATGAACAATTTCATCGTCAAACTCCATGGTTAATGTTCATGCATCCATGTCGATCTTCGTCTTTGATGTCTTCGAAAATGGTCAACCCAGAAGGATAGGTGCAGAATCAGATGGAGTCTTTCCCTCTATGTTTAACACATAAAAGTCAGCTAGAAAAACCAATTCATTAATTTGTACTAAAACATCCTCTAAAACCCCGTCCGAATAAGCATTAGATATATCAGTCAATTGAATTATAACATGTGTTTCTTTCAACGATCATAAATTCAATTAAGCATAAATGGAATATGGCATGAAATTTATTGAAGCTTCTATCTTTAACATTGCCCTTTTAAATCTAGTGTCACCAAATTTGCAAGGAATTGTGAGTATACTTGGATCCCCACACTTTGGGGGAAACTTTATATAAATGAATACGAACACATTCTCCCCAACACTTGCTTTCTCATCTCCCTTTAATTTCCCCTTAGACATGCATAACTCCTTAAGAAATTTGGCATATCAAGGAATGTGCCCAATGGTATCAATTAAAGGTATGTTCACATCTACCTTTTTGAACATCTCTAAAATCTCCCTATCTTGCTTTTTTTTTCTTTGATTTAGCAAACTTGTTAGGAAAAAGAGGTAAAGTCTTAGTAAAATTTGTAACCACAAGAGATTTAAAATTTACTTGAGTTCCCATTTCTACTTCTTTTAAAGGCATTTTAAGTTCTTTTTTAGATTTTTTCTCATCACCAATAACAAGAGTCTTGTGTGGTGCCTTTATTTCTCTAACACTTCTCAAGGTGATAGTACTTGCATTCTCTTTCAAGTTCACAATAGCTTAAGAAGGAAGCCTATCGAATTCTGATTTTCCAGTAAGCTCACCGCATTAGCTATATGACTCAGTTGATTCTCCATATTATAAATACTAGCTCTTGTTTGTTGTTGGAATTGTATGGCATTATTTTGGAATTGAGTGGTATTCTGAGTCAATGCTTTCATCATTTCTTCTAGTGAAGGTCTCGAAACTTGATGGTTGAGCTTCTCTTTGATATGGTTGTTGATAAGAATCTTGTTGTTGTCCTTGTAGCCCATAAGTGTTGAATGGAGGATTCTTCCATCCTAAGTTATGTGAATATTGGTAACTAGGATTCCTTTGTGGTTGACCTCAAAAGTTTCTGAAAGCATTCACTTGTTTTGTAGGTGTATCCTACAAAGTTGGATAAATATCAATGGGATGCCCTACCATTGTGTAAATTCCACATACCTTGACTTGTTGAACACCACTTGCAGTCGTTTGCCTAACCAAAGATGTCAACCCATCCCTTTATTACTCCAATGTAATAGTACTAGCTTCCTTAACCTTTAATGATCGGGGTTCCTCTCAAATACTGAATTGTTGAGAGTTAGCGGCTATGTTGGAAATGAGATTTCTTGCTTCAATAAGTGTATTGTACACTAGTACACCTCTAGTTATTTCATTTACCATATTTCGTTTTTGTGGAAAAAACCCCTTACAAAAATACTGGATCAATATTTGCTCACTAATTTGATGATATGAGCAGCTAGCACACAACCTCTTGGAATGCTCCTAGTACTTATATAATTTTTCCCCATGATGTTGTTGAATTGCACATATCTCCTTCTAAATATTTGTAGCTCGAGATGCAAGAAAGTATTTTTCTAGAAAATTTCTCTACATCTCATTCCAAGTGGTAATTAATCTGGAGGGTAAGTAATAAAGCCAATCCTTAGCAGTGTCTCCCAACAAGAATCAAAATACCCTCAACTTAATATGCTCTTCTTGTACCCCAGTTGGCTTCATACTAGAACACACTACATAGAACTCCTTGAGATGCTTGTGAGGACATTCACCTGGCAAACCACAAAAAATAGGTAAAAGATGCATTAGACTAGATTTAAGCTTCAAAGCGACACCAATAGTAGGAAAATCAATACACAACAGTTAATGATTAAAATTAAGGGCATCCAATTATTTAAAAGTACAATAATTATTTTGCTTAGCCATGTTAGTGGCAGTATCAGAAATAGAATCACTAGAAGAATTAGAAAGTAAATTTAAAGCTATTTGAATTCCTGGTGAAGAGTCAAGTTTTATGTCAGATGATGATGAATCCTCAAAACTTCGTATAAGTTATCTTCTCACTCTCTGTAATATGTTTTCAAGTTTTGGATCAAATTTCAATTGACTAGTGACCGTGTCATACACCGCAATTAACCAAATAAGAAAAGATGTTAATCAAAATAAAAATAAGAATAACAAAATAGAAGAAAACAAATAAATTTAGAAAAGGAAAAGATAGTAATCCACAACAATGCTGATAAAATTGATTGTACATCATAACGTTACCAAAATAACTAGACTAAAACTATAGATAACGGTAAGTCTACGTTGATCCGACAAAGATTCCAGTTATTTTCCTAAATTATCTATATAAGTAAATAGTGGTTTTGGTTTGAAGCAAATTAGAAACTAAAGTAAATTTGAATCTATAAAAACAAATAAAATTAAACAACAAAAAAGTGATAAAGTTGATGAATAAGTTGAAATCCTGTTCTTTGGTTTAGTCTCAACATAAGCACAATCTTGCATATGTCATTGAATTATTTTCTTTACACCTCTCTTAAGAATATTGATCGTGAATTAACAACAAGCTCTATTAATTCTAGTTTTTCTTTATGTTGTAGTTAATCAAGAAGAGCTCGTTAACTAACCTTAACTATTAGGAAACCTAAAACAATCTCTCTAAGTTTATACAGACAGCCATATTACAAGTGAGAAAAATGGAAGAATCTAAGCAACAATCACACAAGCTTAGATTATTTATCTTATATTGCGTTATTTTTAATGATTTAATACCGTTAGTTGCCATATATGACCTTCAATATGACTACTACGTATTGTATTCAAGTTCTAGCTATAGGTTTTCATGAAAAATGATTCAATGGAGCATTAAATTCATTCTCATACAATACACAAAAATTCCATACAAGATAACGTAAACAATCTGAAAAGAGTGAAAGAAAATGATACACAACAATGATATGCTATTGACCCTCCAAATTGGTGTCAGGTGGTTTAGCCTTTGACTCCCTTCTTCAATCTCCAAGAATACTCAAAGAAAGCTTATGCCTCTATTAAAAACCAAAGAGAAATGAAGAGGAATGCAGATCTTTCTCTCTGCTCCTTTTTCCTTCTCTTCTTGGTTTTTCTCCCAAATGTGGTAAGAAATTAAGTCCTTTTTAGGGTTTCATTCTTTTCTTTTTATAATTCAATCCAATTAGGGTAAAAATTAGGTTATACTTGGCCTAAAATGTCTGAAACAATCCCTGATAAGTTAAGTTCATAAACAATCCCAGAGCTGTCATCGAATAAGCTATGGCCACGTTCGTGACTTGTATGATAAACTTCTATCATAACCATGGCCTATGTAACAAGCTTTTGTCATGGCACTCCACCATTCTTTTATCACGCACTAGGTTCTTCCTTTAACCTTCTCCAAGTCTTCTCTTCTTTGCTCTAATTCTTCTCCTACGTATTCTATAAGGACAGGTGAGTGCCAACATCAAGAAGATGACTTAATTTATATGTTTGTAGGTCACTTTAACTCCACTTCCAAATTGTACCTAAAATCAATTATGAGTCAAAGTAAGTATCCTAAACATTTTTAAGGCATTAATTGTTAAGTCAAAATGACTTCACATTTAACAATTTTGTTGATAACTTAATAATAATAATGTTTGAAATAAATGAACTGTTCTAACGAGTGTGTTAAATGTGCAGTGTTATCAGTAAGAAGAAGTTTGATCACTAAGAAGAAGTTCAATGACTAATAAAAAGTTCACTAAGAAGTTTGATGACTAAGAAGAAGTTCGATCATTAAGAAGAAGTTCACTAAGAAGAAGTTCAATGACAAAGAAGAAGCTCACTAAGAAGAAGCAGTTTGAGTTAGTTACAGAACTCAACTGAATAACGGTTTCTACAAGAAATAAGAAACAAGAAACAAGAAACAAGAAGCAAGAAGCAGTTATCAAGATTCAAAAGGTGGTTGGAAACTTAGACTATAATTATTAGTCGTAGTTAAAGACTGAACAATCTTTCAATCTTCGAGCTTACAAGTGATTACTTACAAAATTCTGTATACAAAGTGCGATATAAGAGAGCTAACATTACTATAACAAAAGCTCACATTATCTTTCTAATAAGAGAAAGAAAAGACTGAGAGCCTGGAGAGGCTAAAATAGTAGAAAGAATACTCAATGTAAGAGACATGAAGAGGCTCTGGAAGGGAGGAAAGAATACTTGTAATTTTGATGAAGTCTAGTGAAAACTCAGAAGGATTCTGAGGACTGGACGTAGCTCAAGGTTTAAGATGAACCAGTATAAAATTCGCATCATCTATCTTCAAACTCTTTACTCTTAAATACTCTTATTCTTATACAAGTTATTTGCCATTTACCTGAGTAACTATTTGGTATTCCGTTAATACTTGAAAAAGTTTCTTTTTCAAGAGATTATCAAATGTTTTGTGTATTCACAAAAAGATTACAAAATTAAACCCCCCTTCTTGTGTACTTTGCGAGTTCGTTATCAACGTGTGATTTACTTCAATTGGTATCAGAGCTCAGTTTATAAGAACCATTTTTATACAGTGAGGACAAAGATCCATAACAAAATTACACATGTCTATTGCTGAAGGTGCCTCCGTCACAAGACCTCCTACATTCAATGGTGAAGATTATCATTATTGGAAGGACAAGATTCGGCTTTTCATTGAATCCATACACGTAGATCTTTGGGACATCATCAAGAATGGACCATACATACTAGTAGATGATGAAGGAAATACTATTCCACGTAATAGATGGTCAGCCGATCACAAAGCAAGATTTCAATTAAATTCAAAGGCCAAATTCTTTTTGAGTTGTGCCTTAAGCAAAAGTGAATGTGATAAAGTTCATAGAAGCAAAATTACGAAGAAGATGTGGGACACCTTATCCATCGCACATGATGGCACAAACTAAGTAAAGGAGTCCAAGATCAACATTATTGTACATCAATATGAGCTATTTAAAATGAAAGAAAACGAGTCCATTGAATGGATGTTTGGACGATTTCAAACTATCGTTAATGGACTGAAAGCTCTTGGGAGAATCTATGATAATCAAGATCATGTCAAAAAGATTCTCAGGAATCTACCAAAAAGATGGAGACCTAAAGTCACTATAGTACAAGAAGCCAAGGACTTGAACAAATTAAAGCTTGATGAGCTGCTTGGTTCTTTGAAGATACATGAAATGGAGCTTGATGCTGAAGACAAACCTAGAAAAGGACAAATCTATAGCATTAAAGTCTGGTAAGAAAAATCACAAGAATCAGAGGAATAGAAGTTCATCGTCAAAAGCATTGAAGATCGAAGAGATCAAGAATGATGAAACCAGTGAATCTAAACAAGATTCAAGAGAAGACGATGATGAATTATCTTTTATCTCAAGGAAGATCAGAAGAATGTGGAAGAAGAAAGCAAGGAGAAACAAATATTTTTCTTTAAAAAAATAGAAAAGATGAAGTTAAGAACAAAAAGGCCTCAATCATTTGCTACGAGTGCAACAAACTGGGACACTATAAGTTTGAATGTCCATTGCTGAAAAGAAATTCGAAGAAGAATAAAGAAAATAAAAATAGTACAATGGCTACTTGGGAAGATTTGGATTCGTCCGAATCTGGATTTGATTCAGAAGCTTCAGAACAAGCAAACATATGCTTGGTATCCGAAGACGAAGGTGATGAGGAGGTAACTTTTAACTTCAATGAACTCCAAGATGCATATGTAGAATTGTTATAAGATTCTCATGCTATAATAAAGCAGTATAGATCCCTAAAAATAAAGTATGTAGAAAAATTGTAGAACACGGAAACGATAGAAAAAGAAAATAGCTGTCTCAAAAAACAAATAGACGTTATGAAGAAAAAAGTAACGGTAGATAGATCTGAGGAGATTGGTCAGTTGAAACAAAGGATTAATTCTCTCTCAGTAGATTTATCATCTTTTACTGAAAGTATGAAGAAAATGAATGATATGATTGGGAAATATAGACACCCTATTGATAAGAGTGGTCCAGGGTTTACTAAAACCAATATTCATCATAAAAAGAACTTGGTTCCTTATAGAAAGAAACATCACCAGTCTTCTCATTTTCTTTCTATAAATAATTTTCAAACTAACCCCAAAGGACCTAAGAAAACCTGGGTACCTAAAAAGAATATAATATCTCCTGCAGATCTCCTTCCTTGGAAGAAGCAGCCAGCGCCAATGATATTTGGACAGTGGATGCTCGTGACACATGATGGGCAGAAGGTCTATGTTCCTAAATCTTCAAAATAAAAATGGAGGATCAGTAATTTTTGGAGACAACCAATAGGGAAAAATAGTTGGAATCGACAAAATTGGTAAAGAATCCTTTGCATATATTGATAATGTTCTGTTAGTAGAAGGTTTAAAACATAACTTGATTAGTGTAAGTTAATTATGTGATTTTGGTTTTGAAGTATCCTTTAATCAAAATTCTTGTGTAGTCAAAAAGAAGGACGATTCCATATTCTTTTATGCCAAAAGACGAAATAATCTTTATAAGATTAATTTAGAAGATTTCCAAAGTCAAAATATTTCTTGTTTTATATCAATTGATGAAGAAAAACTCATTTGGCACAAAAAGCTAAGTCATATTAGTTTTAAACATATTTCTAAGTTGATTAAACATGATTTGGTAAAAGGTTTACCAAAAATAAGTTTTAACAAGGATTTCTTTTGTGAAAGTTGTTATAAAAGAAAACATGTTAAAACATCCTTTTCTTATAAAAATATTGTAACTTCGTCTAGACATCTGGAGTTGTTACATATAGATTTATTTGGTCCAACTAGGATATTAAGTCTTGACGAAAAGAAGTATGGTCTCGTAATTGTTGATGACTTTACTAGATTTTGTTGGATATTATTTTTGTTACATAAGGATGAATCTTATAAATATTTTAAAGCTCTTTCCAAAAAGTTACAAAATGAAAAAGGATTTTCTGTTGTTGGTATTAGAAGTGATCATGGTGGTGAATTTGAAAATAAGAAATTCAGAATATTCTGTGAAGATAATGGAATTTTGCATAATTTCTCTACTCCTAGAATTCCACAATAAAATGGAGTTGTAGAAAGAAAAAACAGGACTATTCAGGAAATGGGAAGAACCATGCTATGTGAAATGAATCTTCCTAAGTATTTCTAGGCAAAAGCTATAAATACAGCTTGTTATATTCAAATAGAATACTTATGCGACCAATGTTGATCAAAACTTCATATGAGTTATGCAAAGGAAGGAATCCTAATATTTCTTAGTTCCATCCATTTGGTTGCAAGTGTACTATATTGAATATAAGAGAAACTTTGGATAATTTGATTCTAAGGTCTATTTTGGATTTTTTCTAGGATATTCATTATCTTCTAAAGCCTATAGGGTTTATAATCTTGCTTCTAAATCTGTTGAAGAATCTATTCATGTCAAATCTGATGATGGTTTTCAACCAGATAGAAGTAATGATACTGATAATGAAACCCTATCAGTACCCTTAGTTGATAGTGTAGATGAATCACCATCAGATCTTACTTAAACAAAATAGAAGATGTTCTTGAAAATTTTAGTCTAAAAAGGACTAGAAATATAAGTCTTCTCATCCTGAAAATTTGATCATAGGAGAAACCTCAAAAGGTGTGAGAACTAGATCCAAATTTAGAAGAGAAGCAAATGTAGCTTTTATTTTTGAAATAAAGCCTAAGAAAATTGATGAAGCTCTTCAGGATGAAGCGTGGATTTTAGCCATACAAGAGGAGCCGAACCAATTTACTAGGAATAAAGTTTGGTGGTCTTTAGTTCCCAGACCCCCTAAAAAGTCTATCATAGGAACTAGATGGGTTTTTAAGAATAAATTAGATGATTCAGGTAGAGTGAGTCGAAACAAAGCTAGATTAGTAACTCAAGGCTATAATCAACAAAAAGGAATGGACTATAATGAAACTTATACTCTTGTAGCCAGATTAGAAGTTATTAGGATTTTGCTTGCATATGTTGTTTGTCATAATATAAAACTGTTTCAAATGGACATGAAAAGTGCCTTTTTGAATGGTTTTATAAATGAAGAGGTTTATGTAAAGCAACCTCCGGGTTTTGAAGATTCTAAGAAACCAGATTATGTCTATAGACTTCATAAAGCTTTGTATGGCTTGAAACAAACTCCTCGAGCTTGTTATGATCGTCTAAGTTCCCTTTTGATTGAGAATGGTTTTAGTAGAGGTTATGTAGATAAGACATTATTTAGAAAATACATTAAGAATGATTTCATCATAGTACAAATATATGTTGATGATATTATCTTTGGTGCAATGTTTGAAAAAATATGTTCTAGTTTTGATAATTTGATGAAAAGTGAATTTGAGATGAGCATGATGGGTGAATTAAAATTCTTTCTTGGGTTACAAATCAAACAAACAGAAGAAAAGATTTTTATTCATCAATAGAAATATATTAAAGAACTATTGGTTAAATATGGAATGGAGAAAGTGAAATCTATGTCTACTCCTATGCATCTTTCTAATCTTTTATCTAAGAATGAAACAGGTAAGAAGGTTGATCAAACCCTGTTTAGAGGTATTATTGGTTCTTTCCTTTATCTTACAGCAACCAGACATGATATTTTGTTTAGTGTTTGTTTTTGTTCTAGATTTTAAGCAAATCCTAAAGAATCTCACTATATGGCTATTAAAAGAATTTTGAGATATCTTTCAGGTTCTAGTGATCTTTGCTTAATGTGTGAGAAAGGTGAAGATTTCAAGTTAATATCCTACTGTGATGCTGATTATGCTAGAGATAGGATTGATAGGAAGAGTACAAGTGGAGGCTATCACTTTTTTAGCCATAATCTAGTTTCCTAGTCAAGTAAGAGGCAAAGTTCAATTGCTCTATCTACTGTAAAAGCTGAATATATGTCAACTGTAAACTGTTGTTCACAGATGTTGTGGATCAGGTATCAATTAGAAGATTATTCAATACAAGAAAATTAGATCCCAATTTACTATGACAATACCAGTGTTATCAACCTATCGAAGAATCCAATATAACATTCGAGGGTAAAGCATATCGAAGTTAAACATCATTTCCTACGCGACTATGTACAAAAGGGAATCGTGAGTCCACAATTTGTTGAGATGAATCATCAGTGGGCAGATATCTTCACTAAGCCTTTGAATGAAGAAAGGTTTAGAGAAATCAGAAAAAACTTAAATATGGTTGTGTTGAGTGACCAATCGTCTGACACGTCATGACCCAGGTGATTTTCTTAGTAAGGAAGATAAAAAGTCATAAGATTTTAAGGAAACGGTAACGATTATCAATGGAGCAATCGATGATTCATAGAAGGCACATTGATTTTGAATCCTTGAAAAAGAACCAGATGGATATCGAACTAGAAATCAATGCTGCAGGATGGAAGAATTTCTTTCAGGTTCGTGAAACAGTCTACCTGAATCAAGTATATTAGTTCTGGAAGAATGCGAAAGTAGTGGACGAAACTTTAGTTTCAATGGTAGATAGACTGTCAGGTATTGTGACACTGGAACTAATCGAGAAGGTTAGTGGATGTCCATGTGTTGGAACAGAGGTGGCTCATACCACAAGATGGATGCTTAAAAGCTATATAGAGAAAACATAAATCAATCGACAATTTTATGGGAATGGTGACCCTAAGGACAAGAAGGTTTCAACCCTTATTCCAAAGGCTAGGGTTCCACATTCACTACTTTTTCATTGTGTTCTACCAAGAATAGGTTCAAAGAATCTTGTGACAACTATAGATGAACAATGCTTGCTTCATCTACTCAATCGTTAGCTGATAAATCTTCCACACTTGATTTTAAGGCATATGATGAAGACGAAGAGAGACTCAAATGCCTTACCCTATGGTATATTGCTGACAAGAATCTTTAGAGATTCTGGAATCCTTCTTGATAGAGGAAACAAAATGAAGTTGAATATAAAAAGCATCATCAATGCTTCAACTGTCAAAAGAATGGGTTTGAAGTTTTAAGAAAAGGAGGATACAGATTGTATGGCAAAAGCAAGGACTGAGGGGGAGCCTATTGTAAGATCCAGTTTGACTGAAAAGGCTACACCAATAAGGAAGACGAAACCTCAATCCTTAGAAAGAGTGCCTGTAGAAGAAAAGAAGAGTAAATCTTCTGAGGTATCAGTTAAAGCTAAGACGATTCCATACAAAGAAGAGAGTCAAGAAAAACAGTCCGCCAAATAAGTGTCGTTGAAAAGAAAAGGAGAGACTTTATTTTGAAAAATCCAAACAATCCAAAAAGTCACCAAGAATATTGATCTTACGTCAAAAATAACAAAAGAGAGGAAAAGGTTTATCTCCTGCTGAAGACTCTAAAAAGCCTGAAAAAATACCACAAGCTACAAGATATTTAGTCTCAATTTTGCAAGAACAACTAGCAAAATTGACTAAGGAAACAAAAATTAAGAGGAAGTTGGTGTTTGAGAAAAAAAACCCCAACAACAACCCTCTTCTAGACTGGTAGAAGAAAGTAAGAAGCTGAAGTCTGTCATAAAAAGAACCCTTCACCTGATGTTCAACAGAAGAAAAAACAAGTTGAATATAGACCAGTACAGTATAATCCTTCTGAACCTATTCGAAAAGAGGATTTGAAAGTGAAGGTGATTGAAAAAGTGATGCCTGTGAGAAGCAGAAGCTCAATTATTATAAGAGAACCTATGAGAAGGTTGGTCAAAGTACAGTTTGAACTAATACTAATCAATAATCGATCTCTACATCTTTTAAATTATGGTGAAAGAAGACTATATGGTATTTTGAAAGATGAAAAGTCAGTGCCATATCTCATGAAGATGTCTAAAGAGCGTTATCCTTTTTATCCAATTACAAATAGAGCATTGATCAAGATTGTACTAGACATCCAACAAGAGCTTCACACATTGTACGCAATGTAGATAAAGGGAAACAGAAGATGTACCCTAAATCCAATACAGGTGATCTTATAGAAGAGCAGATTCAGTCAGAAGTAAGAAACAAAGATGAGGCATGTAATGCAGCTCAATCTAGAGGAATATATGTTTCTCATCATATTTCAAAAACAAAAAGAAGTCATTATGGATGCTTCTCCACAGATGCAACCTTTCAGGTAGTTGGAAGGGTGACAAAAGGGCAATTCAGAATGATCATCATTGAAGGTATTAGTTTCAACTTAGAGATCTTTGTGCATCTCATTTTGCACTTTAGATATTTGAATTTCATATCTTCAATCAAAGATGTCATACACCTTCTTGGAAAACCTATTCCAAAGCTACCTAAACCTAATGGCCTAGATCTCTCTGAAGGAAATCTATCTTTCACCCCTCCTGAAATTAGAATCATTGAGTTAGATGTTTTACCATCAGAAACACCAGTTGCTACAAACTTCTCTCTAATAAGAACATCTCAACAAGTTTCTATCTTTGTTTTGGAGGAAGTTAGTCACTCACAACAGTGGATTCAGGAAGCCTTAGCTAAGGAGAATGAAGAAATTCATATTAAGGTAGATGATCTGAGTGACTCAGTTGGTGATCTACATGAGGAAGTTGCGTACCTATGAGTTTTTATAGAAGACGACCTCAAGTTTACCAGAACTGACGTGCAACGAATGTTCTCTGAAATCATGAAGCATCTACGTTAAAGCTTTTTGAGTAATAACAAATAGTGGGAGAAGAGGAAAAGAGCAGAAGCAGAAGGAAGATAACAAATAGGGGAGATCAGTAAAATGAAAATAAGACAGCATCAAAATTTTATTTATTTTTCATATATGTATTTTGTATATGCATGTGTATATCTTTTATTGTCGTCTTATTCCTTATATGAATAATATTAGTCGATTCATTCCATCATTCTACAAATTATGGTTATTTGTTATCATCAAAAAGGGGGAGATTGTTAAATCAAAATGACTTCACCTTTAACAATTTTGTTGAAAACTAAATAATAATAATGTTTGAAATAAATGAACTATTTTGATGAGTGTGTTAAGTGTGTAGTGTTATCACTAAGAAGAAGTTTGATCACTAAGAAGAAGGTCGATGACTAAGAAGAATTTTGATCACTAAGAAGAAGTTCACTAAAAAGAAGTTCAATGACTAAGAAGAAGTTCGATGACTAAAAAGAAGTTCACTAAGAAGAAGTTCGATGACTAAGAAGAAGTTTACTAAGAAGAAGTTCGATGACTAAGAAGAAGTTCACTAAGAAGAAGTTCGATGAATAAGAAGAAGTTCGATCATTAAGAAGAAGTTCACTAAAAAGAAGTTCGATGACTGAGAAAAAGTTCACTAAGAAGTTCGATGACTAGGAAGAAGTTCACTAAGAAGAAGTTTGATGACTAAGAAGAAGTTCACTAAGAAGAAGTTCGATGACTAAGAAGAAGTTCACTAAGAATTTCGATGACTAAGAAGAAGTTTGATCATTAAGAAGAAGTTCGATCATTAAAAAGAAGTTTGATTATTAAGAAGAAGTTCACTAAGAAAAAGTTCACTAAGAAGAAGTAGTTTGAATTAGTTACAGAACTCAACTGAATAACAGTTTCTACAAGAAGTAAGAAACAAGAAATAAGAAGCAAGAAACGGTTATCAAGATTCAAGAAGCAGTTGGAGACTTAGACTATAAATATTAGTTATAGTCAAAGACTGAACAATCTTACAATCTTTGAGCTTACAAGTGATTACTTAAAAAAATTTGTATGCAAAGTGCGATATACGAGAGTTAACATTACTGTAACAAAAGCTCACATTATCTTTCTAGTGAGAGGAAAAACATTGAGAGCCTGGAGAGGCTAAAATAGTTGAAAGAATACTCAGTGTAAAAAACCTGAAGGGGCTTTGGAAGGAAGGAAAGAATATTTGTAATTTTGACGAAGTATAGTGAAAACTCAAAAGGATTATGAGGACTGGACGTAGCCCAAGGTTTGGGATGAACCAATATAAAAATCGCATCGTCTATCTTCTAACTCTTTACTCTTAAATACTCTTGTTCGTATACAAGTTATTTGCAGTTTACCTGAGTAACTATTTGGTATTCCATTAATACTTGAAAAAGTTTCCTTTTCAAGACATTATAAAAATTTTTGTGTATTCACAAAAAGATTACACAATTCAACCCCCCCTTCTTGTGCACTTTGTGAGTTCTTTATTAACGTGTGATTTATTTCATTAATCACTAGGTGTAGTATATCAAATGAATTAACATTTAAACACATATCACAATCACAGGAAGTTTCTTTCTCCAGATCATCCATTTAGATGCAATAAACAAAAGTTCATTAAGAATAGGATGGTACAAACACCTCCTCCCCCTCACAAGCTGGTGAAGAGATATCACAAGAGATTGATGAATTAGTATTGCTAAAATTTAAGGAACTTAAAGCTGAAGAAGTTAATAAAAGTATTAGTAACAATTTTGGTTTGAGAAAACAAAAGATTTTTTTGGGATTTTCCATATTGGAAAAGTAATCTGATACATCATAATCTAGATGTGATGCATATTGAAAAAAAAATATTTTTGACAATTTGTTCAACACCATAATGAGCATTAAAGGGAAGACAAAGAACAGTGCAAAATCATAAGCTGATTTGAAACTTTTTTTAAAGGAAATGAGTTAGATAAAGACCTTTGCATGGGTAAATATCCAAAAGCATGTTACACTTTAGAAAAAAAAGAAAAGGAAATTTTGTGTGAACGATTGAAAAGTCTGAAGTTTCCCTATAGTTATGTTTTGAACTTAGTAAGGTGTGTGGACATAAGGAAGAACAAATTATTTCAGATGAAAAGTCATAATTGTCATATGTTTCTACAAAGGCTAATTTCAATAACATTTTGGGAGTTGGTATCAAAAAAGTTTTTGGAAGTTATAACAGAATTAAGTTTATTTTTCAAAAGCTTAACATCATCTGAAATAAAGTTGGCTGAAATGGAAAAATTAGAAAGATAAATTCCAGCTATCTTGTGCAAATTGGAAAAACTTCTTTTACTGTATGGAGTATCTACTCGTACATTTAACACATGAGGCTAAACTTGATAGTCTGGTTCAATATCGATCGATATATCTGTTTGAGAGTAATTATAGTTAACATTTAAATAAAACTTATAGCATGTTTTAATCATATAATTGTAATGACCCCACTTATAATGTTGGTATTTGCATCAATTGAATAAAAAAAGTCAAAAATAAGGCTACAGTTGAAGGTTCAATATGTAATGTTTATTTAGTGGAGAAAGCAAGTACATTTTGTTAATATTATTTTAAGTCACATATGCACACAAGAAAAAGAAAACTTCCTCGTAATAACGATGGGAGAGAAACAGATGATGTTGATGGTAACTTATCAATTTTCACATATCCAGGATGAATATATAGACATTGATCAAGAAGAATGTTAACAGCAGAAGAAATCGGGGTTACTCATAGTTACATTTTATTGAATTATGAAGAGGTTCAAATTTTTGTGTAGTAAGTTTAAGTTGATTTTTAAATAGATTATTTGAGTTTTTAAAGTTAGTGTTGTTCACAACTAAAATACTTAATAATGCTTTTAGATTATATAAGAAATGGATATGTGAGTTAATGCCCGAAACAACATAAGATGATATCAATAAAGAAGTTGAAAGACATTTTCCTTGATGGTTCGAGAAATATGTAAGTTTTTACTTGTAATAATTGAAATGGCTGAATTATCAAATCAAAGTGTTTAAATGACATTACACTATTTAATATGGTAATTTTTCTTATTTATTCCTCAAAAAATCCAATAGAGAGTAAGTTCATATGTTATTTTCGAAAGAACGTTTATGAACTGTTAAATCGTATCTTGTGTATTTTATTAATAGATACAAATTTCATATAAAATATCATGGTCATAACAGTAAATAATGGGGTTTACATATAGGGAGAATTGAAGGATTACTATGGTAGAATTATTGAAATACTTGAAATTGGGTACCTTGGATTGCCAACAAAATAAAGTCTGATATTTGAGTGTGAATAGTTTGATCTAACTCCTAATACTGGAACAAAAGTGCATAACAAATATATTCTAGTTGAAATCAACTAGTAAAGAAGATTTAAACAATTTGAATATTTTATGTTGGCAATGCAAGCGATCCAGGTATATTAAGTCCCTTTTCCCAACTTACGATGAGATAAGTCAAATCGGTTAGTCATTTGTAAAGTAAAACCTAGAGGCATTTTTGAATTACATGGAAAAGGAGAAAATAATAGAATTGAAAGTGAAGCATTTCAAGATGTTTATTAAATAAATGCCTGTGTAACATATGAAGAGAATAAGCCTCTGAACAACTCAAATAATGAATATGTCAAAGTTTCATTTGGAGAGGATAAGGAAGGCGAGAAATCTAACGAGGAGCCTGAGTTTGATTATAATTCTTTAGAAAAAGAAGATGATTATTTTGATTTACAATTAAGTCTTAATAGAGATTAACGTGTGTTTGTAATACAATATTATATGAATAAATATATTATTACATCAACAATATATTTTTATATATTGAATTTATATTTTTATATTATTGGAATATTCAATAAAATATGAATTTCAGGTTAAAAATATGCCACCAAAGAGAAAACAGGATATGATGCGGCCAAGGTTAAGATTACCACGATTTGGAGCTAATTACTTTCCAGGTGAAGCATCACATTCTGCAGTTGATATAAAATCAGGTGTTGTATGTCCAACTACTAAAAATCCAGATGAAGCATTACCTTCTGTATCTGCTATTACACCATCCAACAATCCACTACACTATCCACCACCCCTATGTCGATAAAGATATCTGGGGTAAATGTTGTGGATGAAGGTGGCAACCTTCATCTTGGAGCTAAGGGTGTTAATGGAAGAACTAATATCACAATTGTCAACAATTTGTAAGTAAAATTATAAAAATTTTGTAATACATGATAACACCAAAGATTTAAACTAAAGTTATAGGTTTTAATTTGGAAATGATCTAAAATAACTTATAAATATGTCATTTAAGTTCAAAGAGGGGATAGATCTTGAGGGTTATATATGAAAAAATGTCTCTCAAGCAACAAATGATTTTTATTATCAAGAGTTTGAGGTACACAAAATATATTCTTTAATCTTTTTTATTTTATCTAATTTTATAGATTAATTAGATAAATATTGTCATTTATAAATACTTATAATATGTTTTTCTTTTTTCATAAATTTTTTTGGGATTCAAAATTTGATGCTGTAATTTATAGTGTATGGGAGAGAGGAGCTCGTACACATTGTAGAGACTTTTTTTGTTTGATATACAAGAATGGTGTACAACTACTATAAATATTTGAAGAAATATGGTGCCATTGGCATTAGTATTGGGCATCACTTGAGGCATTGTCCATTTCAGAGCACAATTATGCAAATAGATGTGGAGGACCAAAGGAAGAGAGTCTACCTGTACAGGATCTATGACCTACTAGGAGTATCAAAAGTTTACACTTATATTTTGATTTTTTTACTTTGATGCATAAAATTATATTTCAATGTAATTGGATGTA
>JANIHY010000006.1:27315736-27328883 GCA_027479065.1 Erythroxylum brevipes | reverse complement strand
GATGTAAGAATTGTAAGTTATGGATTTTTAAAGTATGGATATGGTTTAGGTGATATCTTTATTTAACAATCTTTAACGGGGCAGCCACAATCATGTGAGAATTTGAACTAGTTAGATATGGAATTTGCTTCTAATTCTTTATGAGAATTGTAGAATTTTTTTGATCTTTTCATTGATATAAAGCATGGAATTTTTGGACCATGGGATAGGAAGTTATGAGTTTTAGAAGATTGTGGTACTGTTAGGATGACATGTGCAGGGAAGAAACTTTGATTGAGATTTTGACTCATTTATAGATTGAATTTTCTTTCAAGTTGTCCATGAAAGTTGTATAATATGTTTTGATCTTTCTTTTGATTTAAAGCTTGGAATTTTTGGCAAAGGTAATGGGAAGATATGATTTTTGGAAGAATGTTGTACTGTTTTGGAAAATTGTGATTAGGTAGAAACTTTGATTGAATTTTTGACACCCTTAGGGATGAAATTGGTTTGTGAGTCTTTGAAGGAACTTATAGGGTTTTCTGTGATCTTCCTAATGATACCAAATTTGTCAAATTTGGTCACTTGTGTTAAAAGTTAGGTTTTGTTAAAGAAGAGAGGGAAATAGGTGCAAATGTGATTTTCTTCGAATTGTAATTTTTTGTTCTAATTTGACCCTTTTGTCATTCTTTTATGTATAATTTTGTCACCCGACCTCCGATTGACTCGATTTTTTAGGCGTCAGATTCGTAAGTCATTTAATTACTCTCCATGAAAATTTGTGAATTTTGGAGATTAAATTGAAAATGTTGGATTAAAACAAAGTTAGAGGACAAAGCGATTATTTTCTAGTCCGTGTTTTAGCAATAATTAGACCTATGGAGATCCGAATTGAGTGATTTTGGTGTCTTTGGATTTCTAAAATTTAGATAAAATTTATGTGATGAATATTTATAAAATAATACCGAGAATGTCACGACATGCATTGTACACATTTTAATTTCTACATGTGCATTATTAAACATTTCTGATTGTACTCTTAGTAATATTTGTGTATTTTAATTATTATAGAGACGCTTTTGGAACGTCAAACCACCGACGTTGCCGAGACTTCCAGGCATTAGCTCGGAAGCTATTAGTGAGTGACCTAGATGGTTCTCTCAATTATTATTTGCTTAGAATATTGTGGTGAATAATGGTGGGTTTGAGAATTGTTTCTGATTGTAGATTCCGGACAAAAAGTCCGATGTATTGGGGAGCTATGACATAGAAGTGCTACTTGTATGTGAATTTGTGAACTACTTGCTTGAGATGTGATAAATTGTGACACATGTATTGATTGTGATGTATATACTACTTAATTGTGACATGTGCATTCCATGCATGAATGCATGATCAGATAATGGCAGTTGTGACCAGAGCAGCCACCGAGAGCTACAAGCTCAACGATTGTATTTGGGTCTTGATCCCCACAGTGATTCAAAGCCTCAGGTTCAATGATTAATGTGCCCATATTGGGACAATTCAGGCGCTCCATCACAATAACGAAATAAATTAGAAAAGTGTCACATGCACATTTCATATGCATTTGATTTAATCTTTTTGATTGAGTGAAAGGCAAAAATGCCTTATGCTTGTGTGAAAATGAAATGTGATACTGATGTGATCATGTGGTACTTCTGATTTATGTGAAATTATGAAATAACTGTGATATGCTTGATTATTGCATGAATTGAGTGAACTATCGATGATGGTTACCTCACTGAGTTCGCAAACTCACCCAAACTTTTCCTGCCATGTAGATCGTGTTGGCAAGATAAGTCATGACTCACAGGTTGGTCAACTAGGACTTTTGGGATGACCTAGATAGAGTTGATGTATTTTTCCTATTTATGTGGAATGTTGTACTAGGTTGTTGGAGTGATGTACATACAGTAATCGCTGACAGATGTATAAACTTCTCATTTGGATGAAATGAAATGAGGAACAATTCGGTTCAAAAAGTTTGTGATTTTATACTGATATTTTATTATTATGATGCCATGTGAAGTACAGTAGTGATTGTCCGTAGCTCACCCTTATTGTAAGATATGTATCGAAATGATCTACAGGTGTCCCGTTATGTACCCTGCGGTAAGGGGGTGCTACATTTAGGTGGTGTCAAAGCATGGTTGGCATCTGTTGGGACTAGTAGACTGTTTAGGCATGAATTATTTTGAAAAATGAGGAAATTGATCGAAGTTCTTGTTTGTTATAGGTTATCCATCTTAGGTGATCAGATTGATTAACCAGCTGACCAAGGATCAGTCGGAGCCAGTAGGGAGTCTTCGATGCCTCGATTTGAGGAGTTGTCTCCTAAAGTTCCCGAGAGACGGGAGAGGAGGTATGATGGGCTACGTAAGTAGGGGGCTATGGATTTTTATGGCAGCATAGATCTTGCTGAGGCTGAGGGATGGCTTGAGAGGACTGAGAGAGTCTTCGACCAGATGGATTGCGAACCTAATGAGAGGTTCGATTATGTAGTGTCTCTCTTGCAGGGCCCAGCTTACTAGTGGTGAAAAACTGTCCCGGGCAGTACCACCAGGCCTTGCTAGTTGAAGTGGGAGGATTTTCTTAGGGCTTTCAAGGATAATTATATGCCCAAGATTTATCTCGATATGAAGATGCAGGAATTTCTGGAGTTAAAACAGGGTAGGATGTCAGTGGCTGAGTATGAGGTAAGATTCAATGAGCTCATGGGTTATGCTACTGTTTTGATTCCTACTGTGGCGGATAAGTGTTGGAGATTCGAGAATGGCCTGAATATGGAGATTCGTACCAGGTTGGCCCGATCTGATATGGGCACCTTTATTGAGCTGAGAATTACTGCAGTGCGAATTGAATAACTTATGAGGGATAGTCAGGCTGAGACTGGACAGAGATCCAGAGGGAAGAGACCAGGTGACAGTCAGGGTGGTTCTGGTAGAAGTTTCAGTAAATGCCGGAACAGAGCCTTCAGATCAGCAGGTGAATCTAGGTAGTCTTGATTTGGGCAGAGACGGAGGTTTGTACAGACTGGTAGTGGCAGTGGAAGAGGTTCAGGACAGACCCAACCTCCAGTTTGTGAGCACTGCGAGAAGAGGCACAGTGGGGAGTGTTGATGCCTGACTGGAGCTTGCCTTAAATGCGGCTCCATGGACCACCAGATCAGGGATTGCCCTGCTACTTTGGGAGCTTAGTCTGCTGTCAGTGGGCGATCTGGGAATAATACCATAGTGCAGCAGAGTCGAGGTGGTAGATCCGGGCAAAGGAGTCGAGGCAAATGCCGAGGCAAAGCTGAGGGTTCTTTTGTGAGGACTGAGGGATGGGGCGGTCGACCATAGTCTCAGGCCAGGGTTTATGCCATGACTAGGTAGGAGGCCCAAGATTTCCCAAATGTGGTAGTAGGTGTGCTTCTTATCTCTGGTTTTGAAGCATTTGCACTGCTAGATCGAGGATCCACATACTCTTTTATCGCACCGCATTTGGCATGTATACTGCATGGTGATAGGGAGTTATTACAGTATGGCTAGAGGTGAGTACACCTCTAGGCAGTACCACTGCCTTAGGTGAGGTCTGAAAGGGGTGCTCCATCCAGATTGATCAAGCAGTGTTGAAGGCAGACCTGATAGTCTTACAGTTGAAAGAGATTGATGTGATTTTGGGCATGGACTGGCTCACTACCCATTAGGCCATCATGAACTGCTACACCAAGGAGGTTGTATTAGAATCTCCTGGTCAGTCTAGAGCAGTGTTCAAAGGAGTTAGTCAGGCAGTGCCAGCCTGGATGATCTCATTCCTGAGTGCACTGAGGTTGATGCAGGGAGGATGTGAGGCTTAACTGGCCCACGTCATTGACACTAGAGTTGAGCAGAGGCTTCAGGACATTTTCGTGGTTAGGAAATTTTCAGATGTATTTTCTGATGAGTTACCGGGTTTACCACCGGATCGAGAAACAAAATTCACCATTGATCTAGTTCCAGGAGCTACTCCTATATCTATTCCTCCATATAAGATAGCACCTGTGGAACTGAAGGAGCTGAAGACTCAGCTGCAGGAGTTACTGGAGAAGGGTTTTATTAGGCCCAGTGTTTCACCTTAGGGATCTCCTGTGTTGTTTGTGAAGAAGAAGGATGAGATTTTGAGATTGTGCATCGATTACAGGCAGTTGAATCAGGTGACAGTGAAGAATAAGTACCCACTGTCTAGGATCGATGACTTATTTGATCAGTTGCAAGAAGCTCAGGTGTTTACTAAGCTGGATCTGAGGTCAGGGTATTATTAACTAAAGATAGCAGAGGTTGATGTGCCTAAGAGTGCATTTCGGAGCAGGTATGGGCATTTCGAGTTTCTAGTGATGCCGTTTGGGTTGACTAATGCCCCGACAACTTTTATGACCTTGATGAATAAAGTCTTTCAGCCCTACATTGATCAGTTTGTGACTGTATTTATTGATGACATTTTGGTGTATTCGAAGAGTAGACATGAGCATACTGAGCATTTGAGGATTGTTTTGCAGATTATGAGGGAGAAACAACTGTATGCCAAATTCAATAAGTGTGAATTTTGACTGGATGAGGTAGTATTTATGGGCCATATAGTGACCGGAGAGGGTATACAGGTCGATCCGAAGAAAATTGAGGCAGTGATGAAGTGGGAAGCTCCAAGGAATGTGTTAGAGATTTGAAGCTTCCTAGGATTGTCCGGGTATTACCAGAGGTTTGTCGAGGGGTTTTCACTGATCTCAGCCCCTTTGACAAAACTTCTTAGGAAGAATGTAGCATTCAGATGGACTGAGGAGTGCCAGAAGAGCTTTGAGGAGCTGAAATATCGGTTGACTACTGCACCGGTGTTGGCCATTCTATCAGGGACTGGAGGTTATGAGGTGTATAGTGATGCATCACTTTAGGGATTGGGGTGTGTTCTGATGCAGCATGACAGGGTGATTGCTTATGCCTCGAGACAGTTGAGGTCTCAAGAAGTAAATTATCCAGTACATGATTTAGAGCTAGCTGCAGTTGTATTTGCTCTGAAAATTTGGAGACACTATTTGTATGGTGAAACATTTCAGATCTTTACTAATCATAAGAGTTTGAGATACTTGCTGAGTCAGAGGGAGTTAAACTTGAGGCAGAGGAGATGGATTGAGCTGCTGAAGGATTATGATTGTACTATTGAGTACCACCCAGGGAAAGCTAATGTGGTGGCAGATGCCTTGAGCAGGAAGTCTCATATCAGTGCAGCTCAGATTTAGGTATTGAGGTTACCAAATTTGATACAGTTGAGGGCCTTAAATGTAGAGTTGAATATGGAGCAAGATGGGGTTTTGATAGCCACTCTGAAACTCAGACCGATGCTACATGACATGATCAAGAGAGTCCAGGTCAAAGATCTTGATACGGTGAAGCTTATGGAGAAAGTAAAGGCAGATCCAAGTTTTGAATTTGAATTGAGAAATGAGACATTGTAGTTGGGACATAGGGTGTGTGTGCCTGATGTGGATGATCTAAGGAGAGAGATTTTGAAGGAAGCTCATATGGCTGCCTATGCTATGCATCCTGATACTACCAAGATGTATAACACTTTAAAACAACATTTCTGATGGCCTGGCATGAAGAGACAGGTGGCAGAGTATGTATCCAGGTATATGACGTGCTAGCAAGTTAAAGCTGAGCACCAGGCTCCAGTAGGGAAGCTCCATTCGTTGCCTATTTTCGAGTAGAAATGGGAACGAATCACTATAGATTTCATCATGGGGTTGCCTAAGACTTCGAGGTAATATGATGCTATCTGGATCATAGTGGACCGGTTAACTAAATCGGCCTATTTCCTTCCAATAAGGGAGAATAATTCACTTGATCAGTTGGCCTAGAAGTATGTGACTGAGATAGTGAGACTACATGGGGTTCCAGTGTCTATAGTATCAGACAGGGATCCCAGATTTACTTCGAAGTTTTGGAAGAGCTTCCAGTCTGCTACGGGTACCAAGTTGAATCTTAGTACAGTATTTCATCCTCAGATAGATGGGCAGAGTGAGAGGACAATTAAAACTGTTGAGGATATGGTTCGAGCTTATGTATTGGAGTTTAGAGGAGCATAGGATCAGTATTTAGCTCTGATTGAATTTGCTTTTAACAACCAGTATCACAGTAGCATCAGAATGGCACCATATGAGGCCTTATATGAAAGAAAGTGTCGATCGCCTTTGTATTGGGATGAAGAAGGTTTGAGAATGGTTGAAGGCCCAGAGCTGATTTTGGATACAGTAGATAAGGTGAAATTGATCCGGAGTCGAATTAAAACGACTCAGGATAGATAGAAGAGTTATGTGGATCAACATCGTAGGGATATGGAGTATAATGTAGGAGACAGGGTGTTGCTACAAGTTTCACCGTGGAAAGGAGTGTTAAGATTCGGTAAAAAGGGCAAATTCATCCCTAAGTACATTGGTCCCTATGAGATCATTAAGAGGATAGGACCTTTGGCCTATGAGTTGGCTTTACCAAATGAGATGTCTCAGTTGCATAATGTCTTCCATGTGAGTATGCTCCAACGATACCAATCAGATCTGTCACATGTGATACCGGCTCAGGAGATTGAGGTGGCTAGCAATTTGAGTTATGTTAAGGAGCCGGTCAAGATTGTAGGATCACAGACTAAGCAGTTGAGCAACAGTGTTATTCCATTAGTAAAAGTCCTATGGAGGAACCACTCAACTGAGGAAGCAACTTGGGAGACCGAGGAGCATATGAGGAGACAGTATCCTCACCTGTTTGACCAAGCAGGTAAGAATTTCGAGGATGAAATTTTTTTGTTAGGAGGGGAGAGTTGTAACATCCTATCACCGATGGGAAGGGTAAAATAGTAATTTGGAACGGGTTAGGAGTGTTCAAAATTGTTTTGCTATGAGAGGGGCGCCTCAACTGAGGAAGCACTTTGGAGACCGAGGAGCATATGAGGAGACAGTATCCTCACCTGTTCGACCAAACAAGTAAGAATTTTGAGGACGAAATTTTTTGCTAGGAGGGGAGAGTTGTAACATCCCATCACCGATGGGAAGGGTGAAATAGTAATTTGGAACAGGTTAGGAGTGTAAACGATGATAGTTGTATAAACCTCTGATTTTGATGAAATGAAATTGGGAAAACTTTGGTTTTAAAAAGTTGTTATTTTGTAATGATGTTTTATTATTTTGATGGTATGTGAAGTCCAGTAGTGATTGTTCATAGCTCGTCCTTATCGAAGGATATGTACCAGAATGACCTGCGGGCGTCCCGGTGTGTACCCTGCGGTAAGGGGGCGCTACAGTAATAGGAGAATTCTGCAAGAGGTTCTTGATTATAATTGATCACTCAAAATTGGAGGCGGACTTAATCATATTACAGTTAAGGGAGATAGATATCATCTTAGGCATGGATTGACTCACTACTCATAGGGCTATTATGAACTACTATACTAAGGAGGTGGTATTAGAATCTCCTAATTAGCCGAGAGCAATTTTCAAAGGTATTATCATAATTACTTTGAGGTTGATGTAAGATGGATGTGAGGCTAATCTGGCCCACGTTATAGATACACGAGTAAAGCATAATCTACAGGACATTCCTATTGTTAGGGAATTCCAGGATGTTTTCCTACCGAGTTATCTGGTTTACCTCTAGATCGAAAAATAGAGTTTACAATTGACTTGGTTCTGGGTAGCCCTCCTATATCTATTCCTACATATAGGATGACACCTATGGAACTAAAATAGTTATAAGCTCAGTTACAAGAGTTGTTGGAAAAAGGTTTTATCAAACCTGGTGTATCACAATGAGGAGTTCTAGTCTTATTTATGAAGAAGAAAATTGAAAATTTGAGACTGTGCATTGATTATAGGAAACTAAATTGGGTGACAGTGAAGAACAAGGTTGCCTAGAATTGATGACTTGTTTGATCAGTTATAGGGAGCTTAAGTGTTCACTAAGTTGGACTTAAGATATGGGGACTATCAGTTGAAGATAACAGAGGCTGATGTACCAAAAAGTGCATTCAAAAGCAAGCATGTACATTTTGAATTCTTAGTAATGTCATTTAGGTTAACTAATGCCCCAGCTGGATTTTTGGCTTTGATAAATAAGGTGTTTTAGCCCTACCTGGATCAATTTATGATTGTATTTATTGATGACATCCTAGTGTATTCAAAGAGCAGAGAAGAAGATGTTGAGCATCTAAGAGTGATCTTACAGATTATGAGGGAGAAAGAGTTGTATGCCAAAATTAGTAAGTATAAATTTTGGCTAGATCAAGTAGTATTTTTGGGTCATATAGTATCTAGACAAGGCATACAAATGGATCCATAAAGGATAGAAGCAGTGATGAATTAGGAATCTCCGATGAATGTATCATAAATCTTAAGTTTCCTAGAATTTGGCCAGATAATATTAAAGGCTTGTCAAGGGGTTCTCATTGATCTCAACCCCTCTAACTAAAATTTTGAGGAAGAATGTAGTCTTCAGATGGAATTATGAATGTCAGAAAAGTTTTGAGGCGTTGAAGTATCGATTGATTACAAACCGGTGTTAACTATTCCATAGGGAACTTGAGGATATATAGTATGTAGTGATGCTTCACATCAAGGATTGGGATGTGTACTGATGCATTATGGCAAGGTGATAACCTATACATCGAGACAAATAAGGTCTCATGAGATAAATTTTTTGGTATATGATTTAGAGCTTACTACAGTTGTTTTTTCTCTAAAGATATGGAGACATTATTTATATGTAGAGACATTCCAAATATACAATGATCATAAAAGTTTTAGGTATTTGTCAAGTCAGAAAGAATTGAACATGAGACAAAGGAGATAGGTAGAGTTATTAAAAGACTATGATTTTACAATTGATTATCATCTGTGAGAAGCTAATGGGTGACTGATGCTTTGAGTCGAACGTCTAATAACAGTGTAGCTCAAATTCAATTATCGAGGTTACTGAACTTAATTCATTTGAGAGCTTTAAATGTGGAGTTAAATCTAGAGCATAATGAAGCATTGATAGCCACACTAAAGTTGAGACCGTTGTTGCATGATTGAACTAGAAGAATTTAGACTAAAGATCCTAAAATGGTGAAACTGGTTGAAAATTTTAAGATAAATACAGAGGAAGCTCATATGGCCGCCTAAGCTATGCATCCTGGTACCACCAAGATGTATAACATGCTGAAGCAGCATTTCTGGTGGCTTGGAATGAAGAAGCAAGTAGCAGAATATGTTTCTAAACATATAACATGCCAACAAGTTGAGGCTGAGCATCAGGCTCTAGTTAGGAAGCTACATTTATTGCCTATTTTGGAGTGGAAATGGGAATGAATCACTACGAATTTCATTATGGGATTGCCTAAGGCTCCAAGGCAAAGTGATGTTATATGAGTTGTGGTAGACCGATTGACTATGTCAGACCATTTCTTACAAGTGAGAGAGAATAACTCACTAGAACAATTAGCCCAAAGGTATGTGAATGAGGTAGTTAGATTACATGGGGTTCCAGTGTCCATTGCATGGGACAGGGATCCCAAATTCACTTTGACATTTTGGAAGCATTTGTAGTCAACTATGGCCATAAAGTTAAACTTCAATACTGCATTTTATCCTCAAACAAATGGACAGAGTGAAAGAACTTTCAAAACTATTAAGGATGTACTAAGAGCTTATGCATTAGATTTCAAGGAGCTTAGTATCAGTATGTAACATTGATTGAATTTGCATATAACAATCACTATCAAAGTAGTATCAGAATGACTACATACGAGGCATTGTAAGGCAGGAAATGTCGATTGCCTCTATATTTGGATGAAGAGGGCTTGAGAATGGTTGAAGGCCCAAAACTAATACAAGATACTATGGATAAGGTGAAACTAATCTAAATTCAAATAAAAATGTCTTAAGATAGACCAAAGAGCTATGTGGATCAGAATCTAAAGGATATGGAATATAATGTAGGGGACAAAGAGTTTCTAAGAGTGTCTCCATGGCGAGGAGTGCTGAGGTTTAGTAAAAAGGGCAAGCTGAGCCCTAGGTGTATTGTTCCTTATGAGATCATTGAGAGGATAGGACCGTTGACATATAAGTTAGCTTTATTAAATGAAATATCTCAGTTACAAAACGTATTTCATATGAGTATGTTAAGAAGATACAATTATGATCCAACACATGTGATATTGGCTCAAGAAATTGAGATTACTAGTAATTTAAGTTATGTGGAAGTGCCAATCAAGATAGTGGGTTATAAGAAAAAGTAGTTGAGAAACTAAGTAATTCCATTGGTGAAAGCCCTTTAGAGAAATCACTCGACTGAGGAAGCAACTTGGGAAACGGAGGATCATATGAGGAGACAATATCCCCACTTGTTCAAATAATTAGGTAAGAATTTCAAAGATGAAATTTCTTTTAGGAAGAGAGAATTGCAACATCCCATTAACCACGTTAAAGATAGAAAAGTGCATATGAGAAATTACTGAGAAATTAGAAAGTGCATTTCATGCTTATGTAAAATATGGCATACACATAAATGTGAATATTGAGTTTTGCACATTAAAGTGATTGTACATGCATTCATTGACATTTTTTTTGGGTATAATTGGTTTATAAATGTGAATTATGGATTTTATTGTTCTTGAAAATTTGATTGAACCCAAGTTTCGTATATCAATTGGTGACAATTTCATGGTTTTTATTATGTTTCTTGGCTCTTATTTTTAGATTTTGTGTTTAATTTAACTCTTGAATGCTTGTTTTGAATTAATATAGTTTGAAGGTAAAATTGTCACAAATAATTAGTAATTGCACTAAATTGATTTTTTAGAACAACTGATACTACAAACTACTATTTTTCCTTGCAGGAGATTCAAGAACTAGAGCCAAGGAGTGAAGATCAAGAGCACAAGTCAACAAGTCAGAAGATCTTTGAAAGAAACCTTCAGGAAAAGTTCATCTCGACAAAGATAATGTTTGCGCCGCGGTGAAAGCTAGAATTTACTAAAAAAATCTTTCAAGAAAAGTTCACCGCAACGAACTCATCCTTTCGCTACAGCGATGCATTCGAACTGGCATAGACCTGGATCATTTTTGGCAAATTAACCAACTGTGCAACGAGATCCAACAACTTGTTTTTGGAGAAAAACCTATTTTATGCTAACTTACAAATGGAGGGGAGTCGACATCACATATACACATTCCATCTTCATGCAACACACCATCGTCTTCTCTCATCCATAACATTTTCTTCCACTTTCATCGTTGACTGCTACCAGAGGTTCCTTCGATTGCTTCTCGATTATAAAGTCTCTTGGAGTTATGCGTGGCTAGGAACCTCTCCCCTCTTGAAGATGTAGCAATGGTTAGAGTTCAATGGGCTTAAAAGGGGAGTAGCTTAATCCATGTTCAGTTATGATTTATGAACTCTTAGGTTTAGGATTTGTAATTTGTAATTGAACATTCTTGATTAGAGTTTAATCAAGTGTAGGATATTCAATATGTGGTTTGTATTTGTTGATGTAGAACTTTGAGCTTAAATATATGAAGTCTCATATATGTCCATTTGTGGTCATGTTGAATCACTTTCATCTTGCATAGTTGTGTTTCATATTGATTTGATTCTAGATCCCAAATTGACTTATTGCATCGACTTACCCACTACACACACTAAGAGCATTTAATAAGGTTTTAAGAAATGGAGTTCATTGATTAAGATCTTGGACTTTGTTTAATTTTTACCCATTTGAAACTTAGTGACTTCCACTCTCATCAAAAATTGATTTTGAACTATGATAAGCAAAGCTCATTTTCGAAAGGATACTATCCCTATTTGATAATTTTCCCTTATCTTTCTGTTTTCCATTCCCAAAAATCCTAAAATACATTCTACAAATTTTTCTTACAATTCCATTTAATACAATTGAGGTTTCCAAAGATCAAAAACGCCTTCTTACCAAATTAGCTTCCATTTCATGACATATAGGTTAACTTAGGTCCATTCGTTTAGGTTCCGATTAAGTGAGACGACCCGAGGTTGCATCCTATATTGCAATCCTTGGATTATATTTTTTATTTGACCTCTAAGGGTATGAACTAAGGTTCGAATCAAAATGGCGCTGTTGTCGGGGAATAAAAAAATTGGATTCTAGATAGTTTAGCTTCATACTTGTCAATAGTATAGGATTTCATTTCCTTTGCAATAAAAAATTGAAAACACAAACAAAAGGGATACTGAACTTTTTGCACTTTTCAAACTTAACATTTTTGCACCCACATAGTTTTGAACATTTCTTTGATTGCTTTTCGATACATACATACTTTACTTGCATACATACTTTCACACACCTATACATTTGCATCCATCACATCTCTTCTTTTTATTTGACTTTGTGTGCTTGCAAGTAAATTTTGTTATATTTTATTTTCACTTGAATTGTTCCTGTGCATGCCCTAGAAAGCCAAACTTCTTCCTCTCTACCCTGAAATTGAGAGACGTTTCAGAAAAATTAGAAAGGAGAGGAAAGAAAAAGAGAGAAGCTAGGTAGTTGTTGAAGAGGAGTCTAGTTAGCCAAGCAATAAGAGTGAATCATTAGAAGGAGTGATAATAGCTGAGAACCCAACTTTTCTGCAAAACCCTAACCTTAATGCTAATCAGCCTAGGAATGGTGATAATGGAGAAAATGGGGAGCAGGAGTGAGTTGGTGAGAATAACAAAAATCAAAGAAGGAGGACCATTAGGGAAGCAACTACCTCTGTTGTGAACTATGACCCATTTACTACTACTTGTCCTAATTTTGACGTGAATTTTGAAGTTAAAGGATTGCTCATTAACTCTCTTCCTAAATTTCACTGGTTAACAGGAGAAGATCCCTACATCCATTTGCTATATTTTTCCATGACTTTTCAGAGTATGAAATGTAGCACCCCACTCCCGCCAGACCCGAACCCGATATCGATGGTGATATCCGAGCCCGTGCCCCGCGAGGGTGGCGTACTAAAGCAATCACTACAATTCAAACTTTGAAATCACTTGACTTTTTACAAAATTACTCACACACTGAAACAATTAGGCCCACTGAACAAAATCACTAATCTGAATAACTTGCGGAAATTCAATACATATAAGACATCACT
>JANIHY010000006.1:27236542-27252760 GCA_027479065.1 Erythroxylum brevipes | reverse complement strand
GGATTGCCTTTAGGGCACAATTGAACAGTACCGTCCTTGAATAAGTCGACTTACCTAATATACAAGTCGACTTATCGATACTTTTCACGTGTAAGTCGACTTACCAGAGTGTACAAGTCGACTTACACTTACAGATATTGTGTTAATTTTCAGACCATCAATTGTTCGAGGAGATTGATATTTGGGATTATGTTAAAAGTGCTTTCTATTTGTGTGAATACACATAATTTCAACACCTCTATTGATGCATCAATGCACATACTTGTAATTCTATGATATGTTAGTTTTTTTAGAAATCAATGAATATGTTAAGTAGAACAAAATGGAATAAAGTGTTATGTGGTGCAATATGCTCCTCACATGAGAATTTTGAAATGAACCTGTTTTGTTTTAAAACTGTTAAGTCCTAGTTGTGGGTAAATAAGAATGCCTAGAAGGGTATGCAATTACTTCTGTGACACTTCGTTGTCTCCTATTACTGACACTTTGGTGTCTCCTATTATTGAGACATAATCTGTCCTGTTATGTGATATCGATCATGGTGTCTCCTATAGTAGTCCCATTACCCACTTCTGTATAAAGGATTAACAAACTAACTTGTTTTGTATTATGTTATATGCTCACTTTTAATATAAATAAGCTTTGATTTGAAAAATCTGAGCTATGTTCAAAAATAATAAAATTCTATTTTGTTACAGACAAGTTTTGCTCTGATATTATAATATTGAGCTTTGAAATTGGTGAGTTTTACTCTGAAGTTAATGTGTAACTTGTTCTGATATGTTATATTTTATTATGAGATTCATGATATTTTGGTTCGGTTTGAATATGGATTAGTAAACATTGTTTATAATCTGATGTGATTTTGAATATGTGAATGTTTGGATAACTATTTGAAGCAGTTGTCAACTTATATCATGTTTAATTTATTCCCCACTAAGCTTTATGCTTAGCTTGGTGGTTTTTTCCCATGTAGGTTCAGATAAAAGGGTTTAAAGATTGGGACAATGACAACCACAATGGCCAATAAAGACTGTGTTCTGTTTTGAAAGTTGTTTTTGATTAAATCTTTGTTGTGTTTAAGTTTGAGATCTATTTCAATGTAATCAGACATTTTGCATATTTGTGGATAAGGTTTGTAATATCCTGTAAGATAGTTGTAATAACCTTTACATAGGTTGGCTTTTGAAATTATGACATGTATTTGGATAAATATAATATGTTTGATGTGTTTTGTTTAAAAACAACTTTTAATGCAAGGTAATATATATTTGCTTGAGTTTCTGGGAATGCATGTAATGAATATATAGTGCATTTTAAAATGTTTCAATACTGTTTTGTGTGACACTTACCTATCCTCCAGGGGGCATGTGGGTGTGAAAGAACTCCAATTCCACATGCTTTCTTCATTAACTTGCACATCACAACTCACAAGTTTTTTTGTGTGTAAAGGGATCATAAAGATTATACACTTTGTACCTTTCTCATTACCAATAAAAATCAACTTCTTGTTTTTGTCATCAAGTTTTGTGCATCTTTGATATGAAATGTGAGCATAAGCCATACTTCCAAACTCTTTCAAATGTGCCACCGATGGTTTAAAACCACATCATGCTTCTTGTTGAATAACATTCTCCTAATTTTTCATTGGATAATGATTTTACAAATACACTACACATCTTACCACTTCAACCCAAAATTCCTTCAATATGTTTTTACTCTTTAGCATGCTTCAAACCATGTCGATTATGGTCGTATTCTTTCTCTTTGCTACTCCATTTTGTTGAGGTGAATAAAGAGCTGCTAAGAATCTTCTAATGTCATTCTCTTCACTAAAATTTACAAATTTTTTTACATAAATTCACCACCTCAACTTTTCAACAAGCACCTTACATTTTTTTATACAACAAAAATGCTTCCAATTTTTCCTTTAAAAAATAAACCCAAGTTCTTGGAGAATAATAATCAATAAAGATAATAAAGTAACAATGTTTACTAAGAGAGTAGGAGTTATTGGACCACAAATATCGGTATGAACCTATTCAAGCACCTTCTTCACATGATATCTTGCTTCTTTTGGAAAAGAACTCTTTGGAAGTTTTCCTAACACATAACCTTCACAAAATTTATCATAATCGTCTATGTTTGGTGTACCATTCACCATTTTTTTATTTGTTAATTGTTTCAAACCATTAAAATTAAGGTGCCCAAACCGCAAATGCGACGGCCAAGTTTTATCCTCTACATAAACCTTTAAACATCCCGTTTGTACAACAACCAAATTCAACTTAAACATTCAGTTTTTGGTTATTTCTACCTAGGCTAACAACTGATTATTTTAGTACCTCACACAAAGCATTCAGTCTTTCATAAAAATTGTCTAATCACCCTGCAACATTTAAAACTCAAAATATTGCTCCTCATATCTTAGACATAATAAACAATAGGAATAAACCTTTCATTTCCATATTTACATTGAATAAGAATTTCACCTTGCCCTTTGAGTTTCACTTTTAAGGCATCTCCAAATGATACAGGGCCATCCACAATCTCTCCTATTTTAGTAAACATATGCTTATAACCACACATATGGTTGTTTGCACCAATGTCCAAGTACTATACCAAATCATTATTAGGGTCGACCTCCTTGCTTACTAGCAACAATACACCATCACCTACATTTTTATCCTCTTTTCTCATTCTCATTTTTCTTCTTGTTAAAATAACATTATGCTATATAATGGCCATAAATTTTACAATTATAACATTCAACATTGTACTTACTTGATCTTCCTCTTCCTCGAACTCAACCTCCGTCGTACAAGTTTCGTTGATTTTTATCATCCTTATTCTCTTGCCAATCTTGTTCTCTACCATGGCCTTTGCCACAACTTCTACCTCAGTCTTTATAGCCACCACGACCTCTATCAAGGCCTCTATTGTGGTTGTCTGACTTCTCTTTTTATAGTGTCCTCTTAGCTTGAAGTGCTTCCTCCAACATCTCTTATTTCTTTTTTGTCTTTCTTTGTTCATGAGCCTCCAAGGAACTTGAGAGCTCATCTATGGTCATCTCTGACAAGTTTTTAGACTCTTCTATTGTACAGACCGCATTCTAAAAAATGTCAGTTAAGGACCTTAGTATTTTCTATACTACTTGACCATCACTCATCGCCTCATCGTTTCTTTTTAGTTGATTCACCACTATTTGTAACCTTGTAATATAATGAGACATGCATTTCGACTCTTTCATTTTTAAAAATTCAAACTCACTTCAAAGTATTTGTAGACAAACTTGTTTCAGTCCGCACCTTTGTATGCCTTTTCAAGAATCTCTTACGACTCTTTTAATGTTGTCGCACTAATGATCTTCTCAAAACTTGACTCATCAACTGCTTAAAAAGGGATATAAAGTGTGGTTTTATCTTTCATACGGGTCTCTTTCAACGTCTTTATCTAATTCGCCGACATATTATCTATTATTGTTGGTTCATCGTAGCCATTATCGACTACATCCGACACATCCTGCGCACCAAGCAATTTCTTAATTTGTATACTCCAATTGTCATAGTTATTCTTCATAAGGCGTGATAATGGAATTTGTCTGAGCGGCATCATGTTGGAGGTTGTCACGACTCTAATACCAATTTGTTAGAGTCTGATAGTGTATTAGACACTTTTGAAGTAGAAAGAAGAGAATAATAACAAACAAGCTTTTTTGTATTATCAACTCTTTAGATTCGTTACAATAACAACTAATTACAACTCCTTATAAAGCTTAAAATATCATATGAAGACTTTAGAAATTCATAGAACGATAAATAATAAAATTTTAAACAACATAGTTAATTCTAATCATCCTTCACTAGAACAGTCTTAATTTTTTAAAGAGAAGTCCAAATGACTTTAAACTTTCACCGGAATTAGTCTTAAAGAGCTTTAAATCCATAGGATACACCCCCAAAATGACCAACGTTTGACCTTTCAATTTCTCTCTTAAATCAGTATTAAATTCTGTCCGATGCAAACTCTTTAACTATCAGACTATATTAAGTTTAGATTTCCAACCGTACTTAGGTTTTCACCTCCTTTGAAAATTAAGTTTGGCAATGGCGATTGCAAAAAGAGAAGCGAACAAAACCGGAAAAGCCGCTTGCAGAAAGGCTATGAGGGGTAATTTGGCATGATCGTAACCGTAGTAGTTTTCAAGGAACGAATTCATTGGCTTTGTTTCTCCGAAAACTGTTATATGTTCTCCAATATCTCCATATTGTGGGGTGACGAGAGCATTTAGTGTCCATGAAGTTGGTGATATCCAGTAGCACCATCTCCACCATTTTGGAATAGCCTACGAAAAATGTTTTGGAGTTTTTTCAGAGTTCAATTTACGGCTAAAGAAATATTTTGTCTAGATTAAACTGCTGGTAAGTAAATCCCAAACAGCTATTCTATGCCCTACCGGTCCAGGGATGAGGAAGCCTGAAAATAAGTTGAGGATGGTGAAGGAAGCCGCAGCCAAGATGGTTGCTAGTTTTGCATTGGGACTTATTGACACCATGAGCATCCCTAGGTAGGTGTAGTAGAGCAACATACAGAATGTTGCATAAAAGAACCACAGCACCTTAGTTGCAGAGCCGTAAAACCCAATTGCAGGATATGTCATTACCACAAAGAAGAGTGCTTCCAAAAACACGTAAGGAATTTCTATTGTCACCTGCAATAGAGTAGACTCATCATGTTATGATGCGGTATGCACGACACAAACTTAAACTATCAGTATCACTATTTCAGTTTGACCTTTGCAATTGAGTATGCCCATGAAGAGTACATTCCAGCAAACCGCTCACGGTAGAGAACTGTGCGCTCGGTTGCAACAACTGGTATAGCTACTGAACTATTGTACACTGCTAAATTTTGTAACAACACGTAGACTGAGGATATTATGTTGATCAAATCCTGTTCGCTATATCTGCAAAGAAAGAAAATATATATATATGTTGCTTGGTTCTGCCAATCTGACCTACTGTGATGTGGACAATTGACTTACATTTTCTGCCCTTTCTGCCACATGAGTACTGCCAGCAATATGGATGATATAATTGTCAACATGAGTCGGGTGAAGTTATATGCTGGACTTCTCCAATAGGATAGGTTTTGCTTCCAGATGCACGCTTCAAACTGTTCCCATGAATTACATGCATAACGAGTTGGGAAATGGATTTCTGATGACCCCGCTGGAGCCTCACTCAGTCGTTGAACTCCTTCTAAATTTTCCCTTCATTCAAACTCCCAAAACATAAATTATCATACATATAATGTTTCATGAATATTTAGGTTTCTGCTTAGTTACTTACATGCATAGAGGGGACTCCTTGTAAACTCGACTGAAATCTAGACCAAGCTGTGCTTCTAAAGCTGCTGAGGTTACTTCCAACATCCATGTTGCTGGATTATAGTTTCCTTTGATCCTTGGTACTCCAGGGATTTGCTGTGAATTGAAATTAGAGACGGTGAAAGAGAAATTAAGTACCCAGATAATGTATTAACCCATTAGCATCCTTCATATTTTGATTCCCGTTTCCCATTCTAAATTTGCAAACTTACCTCGAAATAATTAATAAGTTCAATTGAGTGCTCACCCAAAGGTCCTGAGTAAATTATCTGCCCACCCTTTTTCATCAGAATCAACTGCAAAAGTAAACTTGAAGTCATACATGCATCTAATGAAAATTAAGTAATGGCATCTTAACTTGATATTACAAGTATCTGGGGACCTTTTTTTTTGTCCAAACCTCAAGGAATACAAAATTTAAGGTCTATCTTGTACTGGAAAATCTAAATCTAAGTTGTTCGATTCAGACATGTCTAAAGATACTGTATATCCCTAGTGATTGTTGAAATTGAAGTAGCCTGCTTCCAGAGTTGACTATCTGGAACACAAATCTTGTTATCCCAGACAAATCATTTGAATGTCTGGAACACAAGTCTTGAACACTTATCTCAGACTAATCATTATTAGCTTCCAATGCCACTCTTAAGTGTCACTCAATCTCAATTTACATATTGATATCTTGGATCATATAATTAACAGCAGCAGAGATTAGACATTATGTTAAAATTACCACAGTTTTGATACGAGAAATGAAAAAGAATGTGCCTGCAGAAAATTCGGTTTGTGACCTGAACATTTCAGAGTTAGATATGCTTTTAAAAACAGAAAGAGACTTACAGAGCACCAGATAAACATCCTAAACCAGTAAGAAAATTAATTGCACTGCGGTATTGAAGTTTAAATACCTCATCAAATGCTTCAAATATATCTATACTTGGTTGGTGGATGGTGCAAACTACTGTTCTCCCTGTGTTAGCAACATTCTTCACTGCACGCATGACAATTGCTGCTGCTCTGGCATCTAAACCACTTGTTGGCTCATCCATGAATATAATAGAAGGATTGGAGACCAGTTCTACCGCTATAGTCAGTCTCTTGCGCTGCTCATTTGATAGTCCACTTATTCCGGGAAGTCCAACTAGTGTGTCTTTGATTCCCTCGAGTTCAATTCTTTCAATTACATCTTTCACAAATTCCTGCAGGGCATAAACTTGGTCCTTGTTTATTGACTATGAACTCTGCACAGGCAGTTTACTGTCTTTTACAAGATTTAAAACTCTTACAAGTCTGTCGTAACATCAAAAATCAATTTTTTTTTTCCAATATCAGAATGCTACGTCATATAGTGTTGATGCTCGCTTTCTTCAGCTTATTTCTATAATCAAAAGGCTTTTTATCTCTTGACCATATACTTAACAAGTCTCTGCTTACTATGTCTAGTTCGCATGCTGTATCACAATGGAGGATATATGTGAAAATGGCTAATGAAGCATAGTTTGAAGTAACTAGTATAAAAGAAAAATTAAATAACCGACATAGTTCTTGGTAAACGGTCTGGCTTTTTCTTATTTTCTTTTACTTCAGATCTTACCAGATATAGCCTCTCATCAAGTTAATCAGGATAGTACTGATACGTATACTCTCGTATCACTCAAGAACATTGCTAAGAACCTACACTAGTTTAGTAGACATCATCATTAGCTTTCTTATCTAGAATTGAGAGATGATTTCATACTTAATCGAATTGTCTTTTAGTAGAGAAGTTTGAACTGTTTACTACACAAGTCAGTTATCTTACTGCTTTCGTAGTTCGCTCAATTTCTGATGGTAGACGCAACCAAGCTGAAAAGATCAATGATTCTTCAACAGTTATTTGTGGAGAATGTATGTCAGACTGCTCACAGTAACCTGATATTCTAGCAAATGCTTCTTGAATTTTTGGATAGCCTCCAACCCTGATATCACCTTCAATATAACCGCTCACTTTTCTGCCGGCAAGTACATCCATAAGGGTGGTTTTTCCAGCTCCACTTACTCCCATTAGAGCTGTAAGAACACCTGGTCTAAATGCTCCGGTTATATCATGAAGAAGATGGAGTCTTTTATCTGTAAACCCTTGTTTTCTCATTTCCTGGCATTGGAGAGGCATAGATAAACATGTGTAATTCAGAATTGACATCATTTACGAATAATTCAATTACCAGTGGGGTTTCAACAGAATATTGAACATTTTGAAATGTTAGAATCAAAGGATCAAAGGGTAGGGCCATCCTTGCTGGTGTATCTGGCATGGCATTCACATAAATTTTTGTCAGTAATCACGGCTTAGTTTCTACTTTTTGAAATGCACATTGTGAGACTTGCTAGTTCTCATGTGCAAAGTACAATATTAACAACGTCTAACCGGTTTCTATTGAAGTTGCCCTTGTCAATGCTGATGTAGTAGGTTGAGGCTTCTTATCAACATCCCTGCCACCATTGATCCCTTCATCATTTTGTAGCTGACGGAGCTTTTCATAAGACATAATGAGCTTATGTGTTCCTGGAGCTAAAGTCAAGATCATTTAAAGGGAAAATTTGTAAATTAGAAGTTTAATTAGTTGATATGTTAATTAAACATGAAACGAGGAAAAGAAACTCACACTTCATGAAAGTCAAAGCTAGGACAAACCCTATGTTGAGCAATACTGCAGATCCAAATAGCACACCGAGAGAAAGCCAGTAATAGTAGTCCTCAAAATTTAAACCATGGCTTGATAATGCAGCTTCAGAAACTGTTGAGCTGCCTGACATGACCTGTACTAACAGCAGCAACACAAAACTAAGAATAGTTTCTTGGGTTTTCGATGGTATGAGCTGGAATTTCTAATGTTTCCTGGCTGACCTTCTTCCACCGTGGAGCTAGGAATTCATTGACTGATACTCCAATTTCAGCATAAGATACCATGGAAGCCCAAAATCCCCATCTCAACCATGCGGGCAGTGACGCTGCCAAAGAAAATTTCTATTAACTTTGTTATGCGTCGCTTGTAAATATTTATCCCAAGTTCCCGTGGTTCTTACCTTCTGGGATGACAAAACCACCGAACAACAGCAGTATAAGTATCAATACGCTCCCAAGAAAAATTGCAGCCACTTCTCTTTGACAAATTGCAGCAATGAAGCGAAACGAAGACAAGGATGTTTGATGCAGAGCAAAAAACAGGAGGACTTGGCGGAGAAACCTGCAACAGTTAACAACTTAAAAACTGGAAGAAGGATTTGATGGAGAAAAACTTATGCGTTGTAAAATATTCACAAAGTGTCTGATAGCACGCACAAGTTTGTTATGCAGTTCCATCTTTAGCTTAAGGAATTAGGGGGGCAGGGAAATGAGAGATGATGTTGAAATGACTGTATTCACCTTTCTACCTCAGGGGCATATCCTATGACATAATATGTGAGAGCTGTCCAAGCGAAAGCCTCCGCCAGAGACAGTGGAATCTTAAGGACAGCAAAAGGTATTGAGAATATCCATGCCGGGTAAAAGTTAAAGTCTCTCTGCTTGTAGAAAACAGAAAGTCTGGAAACAGTCATAGTCAGTTCTGCAATCCCATTGAGCATGATTCTCATTATACCATAAAACAAAGATCCCAGAAAGTAATTGGCATGCTCCAAGTCCACTTTCATCCTTGTACGAAGAAATACTGTCATTGTTATCAGTGCAATCACAAAAAGCTGCAACCAGGAAAGTAGTTAATTTTCCTTTGGGGGCGTTACAGGTGAGCTGACTATGAAATGAATCACTTGTCGAAAATGAGTCACCTGTACAAATTTAAATGTGTAAACAGATGAATTCCGTTTCATAAGTAAAACTTCTCTGTCCATGCAAGCTTTGAGTAACTCCCATTTTGTTGTGGAGCATTTACTGCTGTTGCTGTAAGATGTATAGTTTTGTTTGGACCGATCGTTGTTTGCCGTGCAGAACTCCTCATTGAGTTGTCTTCCTATACAGTATGCGTTGAACATCTGAGAGAACTCTTTGACTGATATGTACTTGTATGGCGATTCGGTTTTGTACCAGTACTGGATTTGATCTTTTTCAGAGATAACCTGCACTTCTTTCTGGTGAGAGAAAAGACAATTCTCTGTACTTCAATACGAAATAATATAGCTAGGACCTTGTAAAGTTGTACCTCTTGAAGGAAGTCAGCAACACCTTTTCTTGTCGGGCACCTGAAACCACAATCTTCAAAGAACTTCAGAATGTCGCCTCTAGGGCCGTGGTAAACAATTTTCCCTTCTGCATATAGCATGATGTCATCAAAAAGATCAAATGTTTCAGGTGCTGGCTGAAGAAGTGAAATCAATGCGGTGGCATCTGTTATATGAACCAGTTGCTGAAGACATGTAATGATCTGAAACGTGGTGGAAGTGTCAAGTCCATTGGAGATTTCATCCATGAAAAGTGCTCTCTTTGGACCAACAATCATCTCCGCTACGAGGAAGAATAAAATTTTGAAAGTTGGTATAGTTGAAATGACGATAGATTACTGAACATGATACTAGAACTATGGAATCATCATAAGAATGATTTAAATGCTACTTTCTGTATTTACCATTCTATATTTGAATTTTAAATGTGTGTTAGGGACTAACCCAAAAGTCAGATATTCTGTGCAGTTCGGAGGCCATGTCAAAGAAGGCATTCCTAAAACTGTTTTTTATTTTTAATTCTGGAACATTGCGCATATAGGTCTTTATTCTGGCAGCAGCATGTTCCCTATCCTTTTCCTTATCAAATTGTGGTACTTCACTTATATTGTTGGTTCAAAAGGGAAGTACCGTGTAACCAATTAAAACTATTCATCCAAACGAATTAACTCACCTGTAGCAAGCCTTCTTTTCTGGCCACCTGATATTCCTCTTCTCATGGCATCCCCAACAATTGTGTCAGCACAGATATCCAGTCCTAATATCTGAGGACAGTAAATCAAGTAAGAAAACATAGAAGAATGTGACAGACAGCTTTTTCCATCAGACAAGATGAACTTTGCGATTTTGTCTACAGTTTACCCTGAAGATTACCTTCAATGTATAATCTGTTTGGAGGGTTCTTTCTAGTCCGCTAATCGACGTTGCCTGTAAGCATTCACAAGTTAGTTTAAGTCAACATTTTAGAATCTGATAAAATGTCACTTTTACCTTCATAAATGTATCAATATCTGGTTCTGGGACGATTCCTTCCTGCTTCTCCCTTCGAATGACTTCCATCATGATCTCTTCGCAAATGGAAGGGATTTAATTTGTTACATCACTCATGTAATGGAAGCTACACAAGAACTGATTATATCAAGATCAACTACCTGTCTTGCTTTCAACACCTTGGCAGCGGGCCGAAAAATCAATTGTTTCCCTCACAGTCATCTCAGGAGTGTGCAAGTCATACTGGCTAATATAAGCCGATGTGTCTTGAGGCATAAGATTTTCAACTTTTTGCCCATTGTAATATATCTCTCCTTTGACCTGTAACAATTTCCAAAGTTATTACTGATCATTAGGAACTTAAAACGTCGTTTTTACGGTAAATGACTGCTCCACGTTGTTCGTCTAAGAAACTTGTCTGAGTTTCTGGGTTTATACTCATTTTCGATGGACATAGCGTGCTAATGTGAATTGATTGTAATCTGCAAGCATACATGATATAAGCACATTTGGGATGCAACACTCTTTCATGTCCGATTTTGTTAATGCATGATTGTTTATGTCACCGAACTGTCATGGCAAGAAACTGCAGAATTATATGTAAGGCAGTTAATAACCTTGAGAGAACTATCTAGTTTCCCAGCAAGGGCCTTCAGCAAAGTGGTTTTCCCTGACCCTGGAGGGCCTAGCAGCAAGGTCATCCTGAACCACCAGTTACATTTATGAGTAAACATAATCTGCATCCCATTTCACGCATAAATTAATGTTCTATATCATTACCTGGAAGGTTTAATTATGCCACTCACACCTTTAACGATGCGAAGTCTTGCTTTCTGAGATTTGCACTGTGATAGTTTTGTAAAAACCTGCTCATAGGCGTACCAAGCAACGAGAAATTGTCAACATATATATTCTCCAGTCAAGCAAGTTGACATAGGGGGAAAAGGCGGTTCACTCACAGATAACAGACTTTTAAAGGAATTCCACAACGTAGGAAGAGGCTTGCCATGAACTACTTCACAATCTGCTTCTATACTCAGGTTGTTGAATTTGACTTCCACAGTGGGTAATTTCACACCAACCCTACATCAGGAATCACAAAGAAGGTTGCAACCGTCGGATAGTTTAGTTAATTTAGGCACAAAACACAATAATGTTCTATTTTCTCATTAGTTTGTTTCCTGTGTGAATGCTTCTAAAATATTGTTTTAAATCACAAAATAATCTTATTTGATTTTAATATAAGTAATCAACTCTTATATGCTTTTATTGTTGAAATTACATATTAAAATCATCATGAAGAAATATTGAATCTCAGAAACAAAATTGGATAAGACATAAAAGTCAATAAAGGGTATTTTATACCTACTAAAATTCTAATAAGTGATGAAGAAAGAATATAATATAAAAGGGTACCTGACATATTTATTTAGACGATTGCTTTCAACAATTATATATGTATAGTTGAATATACAGACCGACTATATGTATATAAGCATTAAAGGTCTTTCTTTATTAAATAGAGATGTACACAAGTTGTGATTAAGCTATTTTTAAAAAAGATTTGAGGTGATTAGTTACGGAATTCCATGTAAAAGCTCTCCAAAATGGTCCATTGACCAAACCAAAAGCTTTTCGGAGATTCGCAACTTTTGGCACATTCAATCACACTTTTGTCCACATCTTGATTAACTTTTGTTAACTGCTTTGTGTCCGAGTATACAGTTGACTATACTTACGGAAAATCTTAGTATTAGCTGTTTAATATTATTTTATTTTATTTTATCTTATAAAATTTTAATTATTTATTTTACGGGACTTACGTGAGACTTACACAAAATTCACATAAATAAACGGCTAAGATTTATTGAACATAATAAGACACCGTAATATTAGACAAGAGATCTAAACTCGGAGGTAAATAAAGGTAGCAGCTCAAAATTATATTACTTAACAAAAGGCCAAATACAGATAATTGAACTTATAAAGGAATATGTAACTAAGTCTTACTTGTCCATGCGCTTTCTCATCTTCAGCAACAGTCGCCGGTTGTCTTCCTCAATATGGCTTATCAGCTTGTCAACAATGAACCTCCTCTCTATTGCACCAAGCTCAGTAACATCTATCAAGTTCTTTCCTTGACCACCGTTTGGATCGCCTTCACTATCAAACAACGATGTCCTGAGCCTCTCAAATGTGGGAAGCCTCTCAACGGCTGCCCACTGTAACTCAAGCTCGTCTTCTGTTTCTGCAGTATTGGAGTACCTCGCAGATGACCCATCCCTGAAACTTGCACCAAATTGAGCCGATGACGATCCTGAAATCTCTACTGCTGTGTCCATATATCCCCTTTTCTTATCTCTCTTAAAATTGGAGTTTCTTTAAGTTAAACTTGTGAATATATAAGCTGAATATAATTGTAGTACGTGCATGTACCTTGGATTACCCGAAGATATCCATGTGTTCCTATCAAGACTTTGATGTTCAAATACTTGAAGTCTTTAAAAAGATATACAGATTCCTTAGAAAAGGACTTACCCGATTTGTTTATATTTTGAGAACGAACACCGATGAGTCTTCGAACGAAAGTCCATGGAATTCCCTTATATAATTGGTAACTAGACATGAAATAAGATAAAATAACATCATCTTTTATTTAAACCGCGTTGATATTCCTTGGTAAAAATGGATCAGGCGTGCAACATGACTTTTGCTTCCTGAATTTTAGGCATGTGGCATGAAGCTACTTCAAGTAATTAATTTCCATGGGATTGACTAGAGTTCTTTTGAATGCAATCCTTGCAACGGGAAGCCTCATGATTTTGTACGTATAGCCACTCATTGCAATAAATTATCGGTATTTAGCATTCAAATTAGGGAAAATGTATCTCCAGTAAATTACGGCATGCTAATGTGTTACTTTCAATCTCTCTCACGATGTTTCCAGCATGAGAAGCGATTTATTTGGTTTGGTGGTAGTTTCATGACTTTGGTTAGGAAAAATGATTCTTGGAAATTAACCCTTTTGCACGCTTATGTGACGTTAAGGTATTGATTTATCAAATTTTTAATTTAGTTTTATTTTGAAATTTTTGGAGACCCAGCTGGCCAATATCGGGAGATGCTTGGATTAAATTAGATGGAGGCTTGGAATGCACCTACATTCCAACAAAGTAAATTGAGAAAGTAAGCTTATGACAAGATCGGGAATCAATCACAATAATTAGAGATCATAAAATCATTTATTAAGGAATATGATTTTGCAGAATAATTAGAGATCATAAAATCATTTATTAAGGAATATGATTTTGCAGGCCAGAGAAGTAGCAGGGCTATAGACCACAATGCCAACAAGTTGGGGGTAACAACCATTTAACATTGCACAGATTACCCTAAATGGTCACCACAAGCCGCCTCAAAGCCACTTTATGTCCTGCATGATAAGCTTGTACAGTATTGATATATTACATTAAACGCGCGAGTCGAACGTGCCATCTTTTATACTATGCCACCACTTTCACTCCTCTAGTTTGTATGATCGAAGCTAATACAATAATGTTGATATATAACACATCTTCCTTATGTCTCGGTACAAATTGAAGGTAAATTGATTTGTATAAATTTTCTATGAAAACTAATGCAACATCACAAGATCCATATGCTATCTTACGGTATAATGCCATAAGCGTGCTAACTAGACGCTACAACAAGAAAAAAAAAATAGCTAACAAAGAAAAGCGTAGCTAAAAGTGCAATTATTGTCGTCTTTTTATTAAGACAATATAATTCATACTATAAAATAAAGTGGTGTTGGTATAAGTGTATAAGACAATAAGATTTTTTGATAAAGAAATAAATAAATAATGTTTTTTCAACTAAATAATTTCAAACTGTAACAATAATATTAAACAAATATAGTAAGACTCTTTATAAGGTAATAAAGTGATTTTTTAGGTAACAATATCTAACAATAAAAATAACAATTTATTCTTTCATTAGCAATAACATGTTAAAACCCTTCTTATTGAGAAGGCAACACCCTTATATACATTAATGTTTGTTAAGATAACAATCTATAGTATTAAAGTAGCCATACATACATTAATGTATGTCCTTAAATATGTACCACCAAATGTCAATGACCAAAAACTACATTTATATATGTTTTCATATAGTTATATAGACTTGTGAAATTCAACCTTTAATATATCTAAAGTACAACAAATAAAAATCACGAGCTAAAATATGTACTTATGTTATCTTTCTCTATTTCATATAAAATATAAGTGCATCAACCAAAAATATATAACAAAACTAATACATATGAGCACTCAAAAATCTTTACCAAGTATTTCCTTATCTACTTCATATATATCATCAACTTCCTACAAAAAAATATGACAAGTTAATTACAATTATTCTAAAACCACTATGCTCATAAAACATGTTGATATATCTAAAAATGAAATGCTAACTAATTTATTATGACCTCCATTTGGTCAAGACAAGTGATGTGGTTTACAAACTAACATGAAAATGATTCAGTTCTTTTTTTGAACAAAGTCATAAGTTATAAAAATTTCAATCCATACTAGGTTCACTAGATTTGCAAACGGGAAAATAAACAATGAATGTTAATAAAGAAGACAACAAGATGGTGTAAAACTGTGGGGAATTGATCTCACTTGATATTCTTCGTGTTGTTACGTACGATTTAGAGGAATAGAATATTCTCTTCTTGATTGACTAGGAGTAATCAATTTATAAAGTATGTCTATATTAGTGGTGTTAGCTTGCTCAAGTTGAGATTGAATGAGAAAGAAGATTTGTTGGATCATTTCTTCTCTAGCTACTTTATATTGTTTTAGTTGTTTTTTCATTTCCAAACATTTGGCTTTCTCTTGTTCTAATTCCTTTTTCATTCTCTCCTTTCCAACTTATACCTTTTGGTTAATCTCTTCTTTCCATGAAATCTTGATGGATTTTAGATACTCACTAGAAACTTTATACAAGGCCTCACTCACCATATTATTTTCTTTCATGCTAGAGAATGACACAACCCTTTTAAATAGTGTATTATGTCCAAGCCTTATCACTCATATATCAACTTCAACTTCATCAAGCTTTTGACTATCATTTTCTTTTTGCTCTTCTTCAATAAGAGCCTACAAAAGAAAAGTAATGTGTCACTTCTTCAATAAATTGACCTTGATGAGTATAAATGTAGGTTTATAGGAAACAACAACACCTATAATTCAAATAGGAAGCAAAGAAATTTACAGTGAAACTAATGAATGTAAGCACCATATATAATTACAAAAAAGAACTACTATAATTCTAGTCATACTAGAAATAACTCATTTTGACAAGAAGACATATTAACAATAAACAAATAAATGAAATGGAATCTAGGTGAAATGAGTAGCACAACAACATAATAACAAAAAATCACATACAATGAGCAATAAATTTGGGCATCTCAACGAAAGTAGCAACAGTATAGAAAATTGTTACACGACAATGTACTACTCAAAATGTAGCGACCCGAACTTTGTGTACCGGGGCCTTTGCCCTCGGTACCTCAAGAGGCCCGCGGCCGCTACTTGTGGAGCCCGGCCTCCACCGCCATCACTCCAGGTATTGTC
>JANIHY010000006.1:27211799-27223580 GCA_027479065.1 Erythroxylum brevipes | reverse complement strand
CAATGAAAAGAACATTTCCCTTTTCATAATTTGGTTAAAAAGTCAAATCCTTTTAAAATTAAACAACAAATCTATGAGCTTGAAGCCTGTTCAACTTCCACACTACCGCGAGTTAGTGTTTGAAATCTTAAGGGTACAAATCTTGATGACTTAGGCATGGAAAACTTTAGTTTTCTAGATACATACCTTATGTATTAATGATGAAGATACAGACAAACTTGAATCAATTTTAGGGTAATTATCAACCAAATTACCCTAAAATTGATTCAAGTTTGTCTGCTTCAGGAGGCATAACTCCTGTGGAACCAAATATGGTTCAAATACTCCTGCAGATGGAGCATGATGAAGAGGACAATGGAATAGATCAATCCTATCATCTTTGTCAGTTTTAGATGAAGAATTGACAGACAAGAATGCAGTAGAGAAGCATTGAGTTCATGAAACCTAGCATTTCAAATCTAGGAACTGTTGTTTTGAAATTTCATTTCATGAGTGTTGAAGTAGATAAAGCCCAAAAATTAGGAGTCTATTATGTGATCCTAAAGTGTTTGTATTGCTGAGCATGTTAACCCTGTTGAAATGTTGGTTGATTTAGATTTTCATTTTACATATGCAATAAGTAGCATAGTAGATGATAATCGGCCTAATGAACCTGTTTCAGATCCATCAAGTGATTGTGTTGAGGATTTTAGGACACTGAAACAGACTTCATCAGGGCCAAAGCTTCACTTTGTTAGGGACACTGGAGAGAAAGTCAACAGGAGGAAGGCACTTATAGCCAAAAATATGCAGAGTTAGTAGATTTGGAGTTTTCACCCATCTTCACGTGAATTAGATGTCCATTTGGTATCTTATGTGGGTTTTGACAGATAGCAAAAAGATCCTATTTATGATTCAAGGCCCCTATCATTCAATGAGCTCCTTTCATTTTCCTCTGATTCTTTTGGTACACTAAGAGATCAATAGGAAATAGGTTAACCACCAATGACAACCGAGTTAAGAGATGAAGAATACAAAGACACAGATGTGAAGATTATTTCATCTGGTCCTACTTATCAAAAGAGAAACCTCGGTGAGGAACAACTATCTTAGTCAGATAAATCCATTGTTGAACCACCTTTTAATGATCATTTTGTGCACTAGGTAAGACATAAAATTAGAAGTTTTCCAAGTATACCTTCTTGTACTTTCATTACTTGATGAAGTTACTCAGTTTCTTCAATTTATCTAAAATGATGGTTTTTTTTATTATCATGTAATCTATATTGCATAGCATTCCTACTTTTCATTTTGTTGATTAATTTAATGCAATTTTCCCTATGCTTAACCAAAATAGCTTATTCGTTTCTTTGTTTAGAACTTTAGTGCTACCAATGATTACAAAATCAAGTTAGGAAAAAGCTATTATGAAGATTGTGTTAGTGGTTAGGATTGACATATTTGTTAGTAGTTGTTGTTTCCAATATTTTCATATGTAGGCAAAGTGCAAAGACTTATATAATTTGCCTGGCAATAAGGTTTGTGGAGGTGCATATGCTCTACTATGGGGAATTATGAACGAGGCTTTTTTAAAGGGTTATGACACTTTTTTAAGGGTCATGATGCTTGAGGAATGGTTGATTGACTGCGTAGATACTCTCTTACTTTTAGGAGTAGTTGAGAAAATAACTATAAGGGAAAACCCTATTTAAATGGATTAAATGAGACTGTAGACAAATGAAGGTTTTCAAAAGTCTTTTTATATACTAATCCTCTCGTATATTGATCTTCTAAGGGATCAATATTTGAGGTGTGATCCTTATGGTGACTCTAGTAGCCACTGAGAAGACTGTGTTCGTGACTATGACTGGAATCACATAGGCAAAAAATGACAAAAGATTAATTCGCTTCTGAATCAAAGTTAGTGACCTAACCCGATTTAATATAGCAGTGGTATTAGAGCAAGTTTATGTTTTAGCTTCTACCTCATTTTAGATTAACAATCAATTTGTTACTATTCTATTAACAATTAGTTTGTTAATTGAATTACAATCTTGTTATCAAGCATATGATCCGTTAATCCTTTTATACAAACATGCTAAATGTTTAAACTATAAATACCACATGATCATTTTCTGATATAATTGTGTCAAGTTTATGCAATCAGATTAATTACATTCAGAGACCTGTTCAAACCTACCTAACTCCATCTAAGACACCTCTCCACCGATTGTGAGGAGTGTTGGCCATGTGGATGACACCTTTAGTCATCTTTTCGGCCGATCTACGCAATGCTGTAGAAATCACCATGAAAATAGCCACTCATGGCCATGCGTGTGAGTTACGTGCCACCTTTTGAGTGGTGTTGACAGCGTGGTAAAGGTCGTTCGCCTCTTTTTAAACCGATCTATATGATGACGGTGTGAAATGGGAAAGTCTGTGATGACTCCTGTGTAGAGTCATGCTTTTTGGCGTCAAGGTTGATGGCTGGACGTTGGTTCGCCTTCATCCTCAACCTCAGCGACGCTGCAAATAGGTAGGGGCTTTGTTTTTTCTCTTGTTTATTTTTTGACATAACCCATAGCATCTTCTAAGAGAGGATAGAACATTTTTTAAAAAGAATATTACATAAAGAAGATAAAACATTTTTTTAAGGCAAGAGATAAGGTAGGGTTACGACAGTGGTGTTATATATATCCATCCGAGTGTATTTCTTATTTTGGGTTTAATTTTCTGTATTTTTTCCTGAATATCTTTTTTGGCTAAAAGAGGTATCATTACTTTATTAGAAGTAATAGCAACTTCTAAAGCTCTTTCTTGGATATTTAATCCATAAAATAAATTATGATTTCTTGGTTTTATACCTAATCTTCTTAAAGTGCTAACTTTAAATCCTGAATAATTAGACAAAGAAAATTTTTCATTTTGGATTTGTTTTAACTTTCTTTTGTCTATCATTATTTCCTGTCTATATTCTCCAGATTGTTCTATTTGATTATCTATTATTGGTTCAATATGTTGATTATTAATATTTTCAATCTCCATTTAATCTGTATAATCTATAGCTGGATTGAATAATTTATCTAATAAATGTTGAAACATAAGAGGAATAAAATCATATCGATAGCATGTGAAAAAGTAATCATCTAATTCATATAAAGGGAATGCAATAATACAAGCAAGTAAATAAAACAAAAGTAAAGATTGCAGCCAACGAAATATATATATATAAGGGAGTAAAACATAAATACAAAGAGAAATAAAACTTAATTGTATCATGATATTATGTCTCTTCTTCAGAAGTATATGCAGTATCTGTTATGATAAAGATACTTTCATCAGAATCAATATTAAAATCATTTATTCTTATGAATTCTCCTGTATTTATCATTTCCTCGATATCACTATCTATTTCTATTTTCTTTTTATTTTTCTCATTTCTTTTGGGACAATTATTAGCATAATGACCTATCTGTTTACAATAATAACATCTGCATTCTTTAGGACTTGTCTTTCTTCTTTTATACATTGGTTTATAATTTTTTTTATATCCTTTTTTCTTATAATATCTTGCTTTCCTCCTCTTAAAATAAGGTTTTCTATATTTATATTGTTTTTTCTTTTTATATTTTCGTTTTATCTTTCCATAATAATATGAACTATCACATCCTATCATTATTGACATTTTTGGTTTATCACAACATAATGAAACTCTTTTTCTTAATCCTTTTGTGGCTTTGGCTAAAATAGCATCAGCACACCAATTACTGAATTTATCTCTAACATGTTCTATTCTTTTTCACAAAGTATCTACATTTCCAGGATTATAAGTTTCTATCAATTTAGTACCCCAAGGGTCTGGAATTTTGGCAAAAAATAAAGGTAAATAATTACTAGTATCTATAACTTGGTTATAAATATGATAATAATAATCTTGAAAAACACAAATATATCTTTCTATGTCACATATATCACACAATTGTAGTCGCATCAAAGCAGTAGTATATCGAGTTATGGTATTAGGATCTTTGACATATTTTCCTTCACCATGAAATTCTAATCTAAAAGTCTCTACTACTTTAGTTATAAAATTATCTGGATCAGAATACAAAGCTTGTTTAGTATCTTCATTTATATTTTGTCAAAATCTTTGGGCACTGTTTAATAATGTTTTTTCCATAAATCCTTTAACTGTTTCAAAATCCATTTTATTTACTACAACCGCTATTCTTAATGCAACTTCCCATTTATCTATGGCTTCTTCTATGTTAGCAATACAATCTAAATCTAGATAAATTCCAAATGGATTTATAGTATCTGCTTTCATTTTTTCATAAGGTGTGTATTTATCAGAATTAGTTCCAGCATACATTAGACTAGCATATCCAGTTATAGGTTTATTAAAACTTTGACTCTGTCTAAATCGAATATTAGGTTCTGTACTTGTGTTAGGGATATCTGTTATGTTTGGATTTTCTGTTTTTATTCCTGTGGGTTTAATATTAATGAAATTATCTTGAAGATCTAAATTCCCAATTTGTGTTATTAAGCTATCTACTTCAGGTATAATATAGCTTTCATTATCTGAGCTATTTTCTGACATCTTTTAATTTTTCTAGATGGATAATAAAAGGGTTGCTACTTATCTCTTTTCTTTCTCCTTGTTCTTCTATTTTTATTACCTGTTTTTCTTTATCTTTGGTTGTATTTTTATGATCTATAAGTGCTTTTAAATTAAGAGTCATCTGTTCAAAGTATTGTATAATTTTTTCTCCATAATAAATTATCATTTTTTGTACTTCTATTATTTCTTTATCTATTTTTAAAGCATCTTCCTGTTTTTTTTTAATATTTTGAAATCTATATCCATCTTTAAACAACATATATCATTGAACGTGTAAGAAAATAATATAACAATAGTATAATGAAAGCTAACTCAATACTGACTATCCAACAACATAAACATATCAATTTAAATAACATAAACAAACCTAAGAAACTGATTGAGACGCCAGGCTCTGATACCATTTTTGTGAACTAGTTGGTCCAATCTGTACTGTGTACGGTGTAATATAAATATGTATGTATGTAGATGTTCTGTTTTTGGTGTTATGATCAAACATTGAATATGATTTGTTTGTGATTGAAATTGAGTTGAAATGGAGGTGAGAATGAAGAGGAAATTAAGTAGAAAAGATAATCTACTCATAAGATGGTTTGAATGTAAATATATGAGTTGAGAATATGGAAAAGTGAAAGAAAAATTGTTGGAATATGTAAGCTGTCATATTTTTACTAAACATACATCTGTATTTTAGCCATATCTTGACCTATACATATCTAAATTGGATGGTTGTAGGTTTAAATTAAACTAGAGACAAATGGATATATTTTTCATGAGGAAATTGACTTTGAATTCTGTATTTAAGGCTTTCAAAATTTGGATTGAATTTGAGTATAGTGTGCTGTCGCAGTTTGGGAAAAGTTTGTAGTGTTTTAGGTATAACTTGCAGAATACTAAACCAAACTGCATGAAATTGGTGTCATCACGAACTTAAGACATAAAGGAACATTTTTTAGAAGAATTTATTACCTAAATACCTCATTTTCTTTGTCAAAATGTCCATGCAAATTCGACCCAAAAATCTATTTTGAGAAAAGCTGGAATGATGCTTGAATAAGGGAATCTTTAGGTAATGCAAGATCGTGATAGAGAGCAAACATCAAGAAGTTGCACAATCGTGCACAAGCATGACTGTGACAGAGAAGGATCATTTGGGGGTTGCATGATCATGCACAAACATAATCATGCACTATTGTTTGACAGCTTTCAACACTCTTCACTCTTTTGACTATAACTCCTTCTCCGGACCTTCGATTGACTTAAAATTTGAAATACAAGCTACACACACATTGTCCTTCCTCTCTACCATAATCCATTTTCATTTGAATTCACTATGAAAGGATTGGAAAATGGTTGATTGATGAACTTAGGATAATCAAGTTTCGCAAGATATGATATATGAATGATCATAAGATGTGAATTAAGGAAATGTACCCTAGATTGTAATTGAGCATGTATTATACATGTCATATATACATATGTATATGATTGAGTATTTATGAAAATGTGAAAATTAGTATTTTGAAAATGTATATGTATTGCATGATATAGAAGACCAATTAGAGCGATAACATTCAGACATTGCCGGGACATCGAGGCAATAGCTATCTTGAGCATACTGTGAGTAACCTGGATGGTCTCACATTGAATTATTGTGTTGTTTAAATTCTAAATTGAATTATTATGTTATGTGAATGTGTTTATTCCGGATATTGAATGTCCGAGGTATTTGATGCATGAATAACATATTGGAAGTGCTAATTGTATGTGAATTTGACAGAATATGTGATGTTAGACCTTGAACTTTTCTTAGAAGACTAGAACGAGTAAAGGAGAAATGTGAATAGAATAATATTTTTCTTTGGTGTTTTTAGTGGATAAGAGATTTCGAAATGGAAAGAATTAAGGTGAAAGTTAGAAGTAGAATGAAAGCAAAAATGAAGTTGAATTTGTGTAGTAAGTTGATGAAGAATATGTACATATGTGCATGTTCTGTTGTTGGGTTCATGATTAATCATGGATTATATATTTTCATCGGATGATACTGATTTGAGATGGAGTTGAGAATGAGGAGTAAATGAAGTAGAAAAGGTGGTCTTGGTATGAGTTGGGCTAAGGAAAGATTGTTAAACAAAATAGATGGTTGATCTGGAAAATGTTCATGAGATGAGGCTTCAGTCTTTTAGCCACAAAATTTTCTTTACTTATCTAAACGAGATGATTCTTGATTTGGATTAAACTAGAAACATATAGCTACATTTCTTATGAAGATATCGAATTTAAATTCTGTCTTTAAGAATCTAAAAATTTGTTATAAATTTGAGAACTGGGTACAGTTTATTGGATGAGTGTAAATTAGTGTTCTAAATTCGAGGAAAATTCTGGATGAATCTAGGCTAGATTAGAGTAAGTGTGTCTTTTGCAAAGTTGTAAGTCTTTCTTTTAGTTTTCCAAAGAGATATAGTATGGAATTTTGGACGTCTAAGCTGAAAATCATGGTCCTTATAAGAGAAGATGTGCAAGAGAGGAGTTGTATCTTCTGCCTTCTTGCTTCTTTTATCATGACGTCATCTCCTTCTATGTTTCCTTTATGATGACATCATCTTCTTTTGAGTTTTGCTTCTTTTGTCTTTTTGTTTCTTTTGTCTTTTTCTTCTTTTGTTTTTTCGTTTCTTTTATGTTTTGTTCCTTTTGTCTTTTGCTTCTTCTGCCTTTTGTTTCTTTCGTCTTTTGTTTCTTCTATCTTTTGTTTCTTTTGTCTTTTGTTTCTTCTATGTTTTTCTTTTCTTCTTTTGCTTCTTTTTCCTTTCACTTCTTCTATCTTTTGCTTCTTCTGTCTTTTGCTTCTTCTGTGCCTTGCTTCTTCTGTCTTTTGCTTCTTCTATGTTTTGTTTCTTCTGCGTTTCGTTTCTTCTGTGTTTTTCTTCTTTTTGTATTTCGCTTCTTTTACCTTTTGCTTTTTCTGTGTTTTGTTTATTTTATATTTTGCTTCTTCTGCCTTTCGCTTCTTCTATCTTTCGCTTCTTCTGTCTTTCATTTCTTCTGTCTTTTTCTTCTTCTGCCTTTTGCTTCTTCTGTGTTTTGCTTCTTCTGTCTTTTGTTTATTCTGCCTTTCACTTCTTCTGCCTTTCGCTTCTTCTGTCTTTTGTTTCTTTTGCCTTTTGCTTCTTCTATGTTTTACTTTTTTTGTCTTTTCGCTTCTTCTGTCTTTTTGCTTCTTTTGCCTTTTCACTTCTTCTGTGTTTTGCTGACGCGTCTTCTTTTGTGTTTTGCTGACAAGTCTTTTTTTTTTAATTTTGCTGACGCGTCTTTTTCTATATTTTGTTGATGTGTCTTCTTCTATGTTTTGTTGATGTGTCTTCTTCTATGTTTTGCTCCTTCTACTTTTCATTTCTTCTGTGTTTTGCTATCTTCTGCCTTTTGCTTCTTCTGTTTTTTGTTTCTTCTATTTTTGCTATCTTCTGTCTTTTTGACCCTTTAGAAGATAGAATTTGTCTCAAGGTCGTCATGAAAGTTGTAGCTCTTGAAGCCCTTTTCCAAACCATCTAAAGAACACCTAAATCTGATATCTGTATAGAAAGTTATGTCAATTGTAAAACATCTTCTGTGTTATTGTTCATAAACTTCTTCTAGTTTATTGTTTATCTTATATCTTCTGTTCCATTTTTTATCCTTCAAAAGATAGAATCTATCTTCAAGGTCTTCATGAAAGTTGTAGATCTTGAAGTATTATTTCAAATAAAATAAAGAACATCTTAATACACTATCTATAGGGAAAGTTATAACAAATTTTCCACTTCTTATGTCTTTTTCAATTCATCAACTTTTTCCTTTGACTTCGTCTAATCCTATCGTATGATCCATTTCGACCCTTCAGATGATAAAATCTGACCTCAAAATCTTCTTCAAAGTTGTACATCTCAAGGTTCACTTTGAAATCATCCCAAGATAATCTTAATCCAACATCTCTAGTGAAGGTTATGCCATTTGTCCCGAGACAAGTTTGATATGATTAAAGACCCAATCTTGTTTGATTTTTTTGGCCATAATTTTACTATCTAGCCCTCAAATGAAATGATTCTTGAACCTTTAGATTCCTAAAACGTTTCATTTTACATCTCCATGAAAGGGTATAGATTTTGGTATTGATGTGAAAAAGATGTATTAAATCAATTAAGGGTATCGATTGGAAGAGTAGGAATTGGATATTTTTATTGAACATACTTCAGTATTTTTATGATCTTTGGATCAATAGAGCCCTAAATAAGATGATTCTTGTTTCAAGATAAACTAGAGACATGGAGATACAAATGGCATGAAGAATTTGAAATCTAATGCAGTTTTTAATGTATTTAAATTTCAAATAGATGTTGTGCATAATATATTGATTTGGACAAGAGTAGTCCAAAAATGTTGAAGTGTATTTTTCGAATCACTGAACTAGATGGATTGATTTTGGTGTCCTTGGGAACTTAAGACATGGGAGGACATTTTTTTAGAAGAAAGAGTTATGTCAGAATATTCAAGGGTGCTTTTGGCAAGACACTTACGTAAAAAATACATAAGGCATAAATGGAAGGGCAAATGGGGCAATTCTCAAATCATTAAGGGCATAATTAAAAGAAGAAATGTTGTCCTACTTATAAATGAAGAAGAAAAACATGAATGGAGGATAAGCAGAAGAGAATAATGAAATGAGAAAGAAAGAGAAAGAGGAATGTCATGAAAAAGAGAGAGAAATACAAAGAGAAGTAGAGAATGAGAGAAAGAAGAGAAAACAAGCTAGGGTTTCAATTTCCTTAGCCTATAAGAGAGATTTTGAGATTGTTCAAGAAGAGAAAAAGGTAGAGGAAGAGAAGAGCTTCCATTTGAGCTAAGGATCTCTTCATTTAATAAAGAACCAAAGGGATCGAAGAGACCTATTTTAGTTAGATCAGTTCATGGAGCACATATTAAAGATACACCAGGAAATAGCCTTAGAGACCTCTGGTTATTTGCAAAGAGAAGAGACATTCTGAACAAGTCTATAAGCAAGGAATTCAAGGTGGGTAAATGTTTATAATAGAGTAAATAAGCCACTACTATTTTTCTTTAAAACAAAGAAGTTTACTGATTTCAATTTCATCATAAGTGTTGCATCTTTTGCTTTTGCATGATTTGTGAAATCTGCTATATGTTTGCTACATGAACTGTGCCATGGTTTTTAAGGAGATTTTTCAAGTGATTTTTGAAAAGAATAACAAGTTTATGAAATCAAGTTTTTAAAAGAGCATATAAAATATTCTATGTTCATGAAACTCAAGTTTTTAAGAAGTGTCATTTTGGGCAACGCAAGTTTATAAGTCATGATATATGTGTTATGTGGGTTTATGGTGGTCCCCTAAGTTAAGTCACATGCACGTTGACCCAAGTTTAAGGCTTCTCCCACCTACCCGCTAGTGGCACGAAGCTCCTTCAAGGAATCCCATAAGTTCACGGCTATGCAAAACTATTATGTGGGATTGCGCTAGTACGTTCTATTCATGGCTACACAAGGCCCTTAGGGGAAATGTGTAGTACGTTCTATTTTGGATCCACCCAAACCATTCTGATGTGCTTATGTGTTTATGATCTGTTGACAAGTTTGATGCATTACATCATTTAAAATTGCTCATAAATCGTTTAATAGATTGAGAATTTTGAGGAATAAGTGTTTGATGATATTTTGCATATGAAATTACTTTGTTTTCGAAAATGTAAAATGGCAATGAGTTTTGAAAAGAGTTTTTTTTTCATTTTATTATAAACTATTATCCACAAGCTGTCAAACTCACCCTATGGAAAGATATGCTCAAGTCTTATGATATTCGCAAGAGGTTGGGTTCCAAAAAACGGTGCCCAACACTCAAGTAGCCTTTATCTTATAAATTACAATAAAAAACTAACCACCATAGATAAGTTCCTTAAAAACATGAACATCCCTTTTATATGCTTACTCTTTAAGCAAGCACCTAAAATTCATAATCACTTATTCTTTGATTGTCAGTATGTCAACAATCACTAAAAGCATGTTCTTATTCTATGCAAGAAACTATAATTCCATCATTGAATTGAGTTATAAACCAAGCTACTCATATAGACACCCTTTTGTTGCCTAGGAAAGGAAAAATTAGATTTCTTCTAATAGTTCATCAATGTTATTTCAACAATAGCTCACTAGAGATTGCAAATTGGAGACTATTGTTAGATCCCTAAGTTCCGGAGCACTTCTCAGCTACCTTGATGAGGAGCCTTAGGTAAGAGGCTAGCTGGATTCACGTATGAGGGAGGCATGCGAAAACACTAAGGCAAATGTGGGTGAGTGGGATCGGACTTAGTACGAATTTTGGTAGAGCATCAGACCTTGTGGAGATTGACTTGACCCAGGCTAAGGACTTGATGGACTAAAGACTTAGCCCATGCTCGGATGAATGGACCACAACTAATGGACTTATTGTGGGAACATTGGATCAGGCCAATGTGCTAGTGGGCTTTGGTGAGATCACATTGCATCATCAACGGATAGAGATCGTGGGGAGAGCTTGGATGATGTGGCGACAACTAGAAGTTAGAGTTGCAGTGGAACTGAATGTCTGGGGACAGTAGAGTTCTTCGAGGACAAGGATGTTAGTTTCCGAGTTAAATGTAACCTCTATCTTGTTGTTATCTTATCTTATTAGTTAGAATCCTATTTAGACGGTGGTGTCGTCTAATTGGTCAACGTGATGTAATCTGATAAGGATAGATGTAATCTAGCACGATCTTAGGAAGTTCAAATTGAGTAGGATTCTGAATGTAACTTGGAAGGCAAGTTAGGATGCCTATATATAGCTCATTCGGGCTTTGCTCTTCTCATTCAATCAGAGAGAACATTCTTTGTATTCTTTTGAGGGAAAGTATATAAAGTTGGTTTTATACTATCTCTGTGCATTCTGTAGGAAAATCCCGGTGTGAGCATCACATGCCCACGATGTGAAAAACAAATTTTTTTTGTTCCGGGACCTTCCCGAAAGCCAAGATCCATGTGTCTATATAACAAACTCAAACCATAACAGCCAAAGGAGACCGTCTCTAACGGTATCTACGCAGAGATCGGAGAACCTAACCGGGACAAACCCTTTGACCCGGGAATAGCTAGAACAAATTAAAGACTGCTAGAT
>JANIHY010000006.1:26703230-26723457 GCA_027479065.1 Erythroxylum brevipes | reverse complement strand
CTATTCAGAATCATCCATCTTCTTCTCTCTTGTTGCTTGAAAAAGATTTGTTATGCCAATATGATTTGTGTTTGAAAAGAAATATAAAGAGTAAATTGTATTAAGGAAAGAGCGGGGAAGATATTTTAGGAAAGAAAAAGATATGATGGAGATAGTACACACATAGCTCCGGCAACTGCCGAGTACCGATCCTATTCCTTGCTAACACTCCGCGCCATTAATCCAAAAGCGCATTCCTTATTTTAGATGGGAACTTCTACTGTCTCCCCTCTTAGTTTCAGCTTCCCTACGCTTGCAATCGTCGTCGTCGGCGGCGGTCATAGATGTCAACTGTTCCACTACGGCAAAGCTAAGAAAGCCGCGTGCTTTCTGCGTAATAGAAGAGTTGAGGTCTCGTTGGTGAAAATTGGGTGTTATAGCAGCGGTAGTAGTAATAACCATAATCATACTGATGATAATAATGATAACAACAGCACTCAAGGTAATCAAGAGTCAAGCGTCACAACGGTGGCCCAGCAAGACAACGAGGAGAGAAGTAGCATCGAAGAAGAGAGGGCAAGTAGCCGCGCCGATAAGGCTCAGCCTTCCACTTCTTCAAGGGTGCGTCTATTTTCTTTCTTTCCATTTGAATGATTCTGAATTAATCAATAATACCTGAAAATTAAAATGTTATGTTGTTTGCTATCAATGAATCATTTCTTTCTTCAGCCGCCACCCATATCTCCGATAGGCCCAGGTTACAACAGTTTTCAAGTTGACTCTTTTAAGTTAATGGAGCTTCTTGGGCCGGAAAAGGTTGATCCGGCTGATGTCAAGCTGATTAAGGACAAACTTTTCGGCTATTCAACCTTCTGGGTCACAAAGGAAGAGCCCTTTGGGGACTTTGGTGAGGGCATCCTTTTCCTTGGAAATTTGAGAGCGAAGAGAGAAGATGTTTTTTCCAAACTTCAAAGTCAGTTGGTTGAGGTCACAGGCAATAAATACAATCTTTTTATGGTGGAGGAGCCTAATTCCGAAGGACCAGACCCTCGCGGCGGCCCACGAGTTAGCTTTGGTTTGTTGAGAAAGGAAGTTTCAGAACCAGGGCCTACAACACTTTGGCAATATGTGATTGCTCTCTTGTTATTCCTTTTGACAATTGGTTCCTCTGTGGAATTAGGAATTGCATCTCAGGTAACCTTAGATTCAGAGTTTTTTTAAGCATCCAAATATATTATATTCCATTGATATTTCAATAATTTTCTCTCGGACGTTGTTGCAAGTGATAAACAGATTAAGCATCTTCTCTCAGTCATTTACTGATTGCATGTGGTCTAACAGATTAATCGTCTTCCTCCAGAGGTCGTCAAGTACTTCACAGATCCAAATGCAGTTGAACCTCCTGATATGGAACTGCTATATCCCTTTGTGGAGTCTGCTTTGCCCTTAGCTTATGGCGTATTAGGAATTCTATTATTTCATGTAAGCATCTTATTGAGTTAAACATTTGTTCGTTGTTGCTTCTTGAATAGAGAGTTTCATTAGCTTGTCCTAAATTTAAATCTCATATGGAAGGACATTATGCAACTAGGATTCATCATTATTTATGGTCTTTATTTGTGTCTGTATATCTATCTGATGAAGCTTGGCCCCATGCAGGAGGTTGGACACTTTTTGGCTGCATTTCGAAAGAAAGTGAAACTAAGCATTCCATTCTTCATTCCTAACATTACACTGGGCAGTTTTGGGGCAATCACACAGGTAAATATTGGTCACTCCGGATTTGCAAATAGAAATTGATGAAAACTTTTATGATTCTCTCTTAAAATCTGTGGGAAGAAATTGCTCACTAAGGAGGACAACTATATCAGTTCAATAAATCTCGCAGCCATGACTTTTTGCAAGAGAATTGGGAACTGTTGTTTTTGTATATAGGATGGAAGTTAGTTAAATGTTTAAAAGCTTGAAACGATCCATGGTTGCTTCTAACTCGTAGTTAGTTTTTTATCATGTATTTTGAAGTGTTCCTAACCTTGAGAAATGGAAAGGACATTATGCAGCATTTGTACTTGCGAATAGCTACATAAGCTGCATGCCACCTTCAAGGTCAAAGTTTTGAGATTTGGGTTACCATGGAGGGGGCGGATTTGGAAAAGAGGGGAGGACTACTCTCTATTGTGTATGCCAACATGGCTCAATGTGTTCTTTACATGTCCAATAAGTGTTATGATCTCATTCATTCTTTTATTTTTTAGCACTATTAACATGTGCATCTACATGTATTAGTTCATGTTCACAGGCAAACTAAAGAGAATAGAAAAATGAAAGGTAGTTGACAATGCAAGGACATTGTTGTGAAAGATTGATTGACACTGACATCCAATGTAGTTCATTCCATACATATTCTTCAATTTCATTCATTCCTTAGTTACATAAGTAGTGGGATAGTTCAATGGGGCATTCAAATTGTTAATGCTGCCACAGAAAAGATATTAAAGCAATAAGGAGTAGATTTAGTTATGTGGAATTCTAGAAAGTAGGGCTGATATGATGCAGCGCATAGATCTTGGCTTTGAAATGGAAACTTATTCAATCAAGTCCTTAAGAAGTTCTTCTTTGAGTTTGATGATTCCCATTATGTTCTGTGCACATGGATTCCCAGTTCCGTGAAAAATTCTAGGTACTTGCATTTGCTGGTCATTGCGATTAAGTAAGACCCTAATAATTAAGTAAAGATGATTATGTAGTTGGCATTTGCTGGTCATTGCAATTAAAACCCCAATAAGTAAGTAAAGATGATTATGGTATTTTGTTCAGTTCAAATCAATTCTTCCAGATCGGGCCGCAAAAGTAGACATTTCACTTGCTGGTCCATTTGCTGGTGGTGCGCTGTCTTTCTCCATGTTTGCTGCTGGTCTACTACTATCATCAAATCCCTCTGCTGTTGGAGATTTGGTACAGGTTCCTAGCATGCTGTTTCAAGGTTCTTTGCTTCTTGGACTAATCAGTAGAGCAGCTCTTGGCTATGCGTGCGTGTCTCTTACTCTTTTGACTTACCCATATGTCTCTTAATTGTCAATGCATGCTGAGAAGTGATTTATAAATTCACTGGTTGTAAGTTCCTTGTGTTTATTCAGTGTCCTTTCTCTGAAGTATTGTAACCCTCCCTAGATGGCATAATTATTGCAGAGCAATGCATACAGCTTCAGTTTCCATTCATCCTCTAGTGATAGCTGGCTGGTAATGTATCATGCTAGAACTACTTCATTCTCTTTGCTATGCTTCAAGTATGCTTACAATAAATATCATTGATCTAGGTGTGGCTTAACCACAACAGCTTTCAATATGCTTCCTGTGGGATGTCTTGATGGTGGAAGAGCTGTACAGGTACTTCCACTATCTACATAGGCATGTTTTTCAAGTTTATTTTCTGTCTTCTTTCTTTTACTTGTATGCTAGATGGTTTACTAAAGGGAGTGCTTTACCTGGTTAGAGTTCTTAATAATGCTGTAGCGTATATGGTTAATTGGAGGATTTAGTAAATGCAAAACTTTAGCTAATGGAAAATTTTTAAAAAGAAAGTGTGATACCCGTAGAAAGAATGTCATTGGGAATAGCTTTGAGAAGCCAACTGGTTGAAGATGGGTCTGATTCCAGTAAATGTTGAATAGAAGTAAGTTGATTACGTATGAGTGAATGGAATATCTGAATTGTTAAAATGTTGGAAAGGGGGATATTTAGGAATTAAATGTTATGATTAGCAAAAGATTCTTAGGTGATTGATTGGATTCAATTACTGATTTACAAATGTAATTAGAGGAGATTAGTTAGGAGATAAATTAGGAGATTGATTTTGTACAGATTTCTTTCCTAGTATAGTTGCCTTGTATTCCTATTTACATGTAACATATAAAATAGAGAAAGTACAACAAAGAAAATACTTTTGCCTAAATGGTATCAGAGCAGAAAATCCTTTAAGCTATACACGAAAACATCCCTAGCCGCCTGTAGTTATCTTTCACCATGTCTAACGTTGTATCAGAATCCACGAACCTCCCTACAAACCAGTCAAGCCCTTCTCTAGACTCCAAGATAACCCTCATCTTCTGATGAATAAAGTAAAGAGAATACGAATATTATATTGAAGGTAAGAATTACAGAGTTCTAAGGCTCTGCCCAATCATATGCCGAGAATTCTCTTAAAAAAAAAAAGTAAAATGATACCCTCCCTCACTTCCCTCTACACTATCTATAGAAACTAGCCTCTCATTGCAGTTGTAACCATTTCTGTCCACTAATTCTCTTTCCTCCTAGAATAAACTAGTAAAGGTTTATTTCCTCCATAGTGCCTATGCTCGTTATCATTGCCTCCCCCAATCGACAAACCTTGTCTACACGGTTTGATTCAGGGAATTGCCCATGGAAATCTGAGCAAGACATCCAAGTAGCCTCATTCTCATTTTTGTCTTTCCATTGAACCAATAGTTGGTGGCAAGGAATCTCCCCAGTTGTCGAAGCTTTAACGGACAGAATGCTAGCGGGAATGAATGGCACTTCATCAACCGCAAGGCCTGGAGGTAGGTTCGCTTCAACTTGATGATTTGCTACAGCCTTCTTCAGTTGTGAAATATGGAAAACTGGGTGGATCCTAGAATCTGCTAGTAGAGCCAAACAATAGACCACACTACTGAGTTTCTTGGTGATTGTGAAAGCTACATAATATCTTGGCCCTAACTTGCTATAAACTTTGGTAGCAAGTGAATTTTGTTGGTGTGGTCAGACTTTAAGGAAAACAGACGCCCCTTCCTTAAATTCCAGATGCCTTCGATGCTTATTGGTAGCCCTTACCATCCTCTGCTGCGCTTTAAGGAGGTTATAGTGGAGTTGCCGAATTATTTCAGCATGGTCCTGATGCTCTTCTCCAACAACAGCCACTTTGAATTCCCTCGGCAAAAACTACACTAGTGTTGGGGGCTTCCTTCCATATACTATCTCAAACGGAGACAATCAAGCAACTCCTTGGTAATTGGTATTATTCCAATATTCTGCCCAATCAATCACTTTCCCATCCCTTAGGTTTTCCGAGGAGAAACACTTAAGATAGGTCTCCAAACAACGGTTCAATAGCTCTGTTTGCCTGTCAACTTGGGATGGTAAGCTGTGCTCATTTTCAATTGAGTCCCCCATGCGTTGAAGAATTCTTGCCAAAAACAACTCATGAATAAGGTGTCCCTATCACTGACTACAGAATTAGGAACTCCATGCAACCTAACAACCTCTCTAGCAAACAATTCAGCTACTGTACGTGCAATAAATGGATGTCTTAACCTAATAAAATGCCCATACTTGCTAAGTCTATCAACCACCACAAAAACACAATCGATCCCATGTGATTTCGGCAATCCTGTAATAAAATCCATAGATATATCAGCCCATACTTGTGTTGGAATTGGTAATGGTTGTAATATTTCAGCCGGTGTCCTTGTGTCATTTATTTTTCTGACACTCCAAACATCTTTCCACAAATTTCTGCACATGTTTCATCATGCCCGACTAGCATACATTTGTCGCTAACCTCCTATAGGTGTGGTATGCACCTGAATGCCCTCCTTGAGAGGTGGCATGGAACTCCTTAAGCAATGTAGGAATCCAAGAAGAGGTAGGTGGCAGGACAATTCGCCCTTTATGGAACAAACAACCATGAATAAGTCTGTAATTTGGATGGCTCAAAGGGTGTTGAAAGACCTTGTCCTTCACCTTCTTATAAAAATCATCTTGCTGAATTTCTCTGTCAAGTTCTTCCCACTGCATCCAACTGGGCATTGAGATGGCAGAACACCTCACTTCTTTCTCTCTTCGAGACAGTGAATCAGCAGCTCTATTCATCACTCCAGGCTTATATTTGATGCTAAAATCATAGGCCAACAGCTTAGCTACCCAATGCTGTTGTGCCGGAGTAGTAATATGCTGTTGAAGTAGATGTTTGAGGCTGCTGTGATTGGTCTGAACTTTAAATTTTCTATCAATAAGATATGGTCTCCAATGTCGGATTGCAAGCACAAGAGCCATTAGTTCCTTTTCATAGGTGGCCTTTGACCAATTATGTGAAGTTAACATCTTATTGAAATAAACAAGAGGGCGATTTTCTTGCATTAGGATTGCCCCTACCCCAATCCCAGAAGCGTCGCACTCAATAATAAACTCCTTGGAAAAATGTGGCAGCGCTAGCACTGGAGTTGTTGTCACTGTTGTCTTCAATTTCTCAAAGGCGATTTGAGCCTCCTTTGGCCAAGTCCACTTCAAGGCAGCTTCTTTCTTCAATAGATTAGTCAAAGGTTGAGTAATTTGACCATATTTCTTGATGAATCTCCTATAGTATCCGGTGAGACCAAGGAAAGCATGCACTGCTCAAGCAGATTTAGGTTGCGGCCATTGCAAAACGTTTGCTATTTTTGCGGGATCCATAGCACCTCCCTCGGCTGACACCAAATGGCCCAAATATTCAATCACTGTCTTACCAAAATTGCTCTTCTTTTGGTTAACAACAAATTGGTGTTTCTCCAGTCTGTCCAAAACTCTCCCCAAGTGTTGTAAATGTTGTTGCCAACTTCTATTGTAAATGAGAATGGCATAAAAAAAAACTAGTACATACCGTCGCAGGAATGGCCGGGAAAGATCATTCATTGCTGTTTGAAATATTGCTGGTGCATTAGTTAACCCAAAGGGCATCACCCTAAATTCATAATGGCCAGAATGTGTTCTAAAGACTATCTTGGGTATATCCACCTCTCGCACCCTGATTTGGTGGTAGACTATCTTGGGTATATCCACCTCTCGCACCTTGATTTGGTGGTACCTCGATCAAAGATCCACCTTAGAAAAATATCGAGCCCTATAGAGCTCATCAAGAAGTTCTTGAATAACAGGAATTGGATAACAATCAGCCACTGTAACCCGATCAAGTTCTCGATAATCCACACAAAACCTCCAGCTATTGTCTTTCTTTCTAACCAATAACATCGGGCTAGAAAATGGACTGTAACTTAGTTGTATAATTCCCGAGGCAAGCATATCTGCTACCTGCCGTTCTATCTCATCCTTTTGGCCATGCCCATATTTATAGGGTTTGACATTAGCAACAAAAACTCCCGAAATCAGTGGGATTTAATGATCCACTGCTCGGCTTGGAGGTAACCCTGATGGTTCCTTAAACAAGCCTTGAAAGCGAGCGAGCAACTCCTCTAGTTCACTCGATCCTTGCTCCTCCACACCCTTCTGTCTTTCCAAATTTCCCAACAATGCATTTGCCAAATCAACAACCCATACTCCAAATTATGCATTTTACTCAAAGAACGAAAAGAAACAAAAGAATTCATTAATGACGGGTTTCCATCAATGCTAATATTTCTTCCTTCAAACAGAAATTCCATTCGCATTCTACTCCAATTAACCTTAACATCACCTAAGGTTTGCAACCAAGTTACTACCAATATTAAATCAACACCCCCAAGAGGGAATAGGAAGCAATTCATGTGTACCGTTATGCCAGGGAGCTTGAGCAATACATTCGCGCAAAAACCATCAGTCTCCTTGCGATTCCCATCTCTGAGCTTCACTCCAATTTTTCGAGTAGGCTCAATCGTTAACCCCAGTTGCTCAGCCATTCTGCTTGACAGGAAACAGTGACTTACTCCACTGTCTACCATCACAACTACTACTACCTTTCCTATCCGTCCCCACAACTTCATGGTCCTTCCCAAATTCACCTCTCTCATGGTGAAACATGGAAATTCGAGTTGTGTAAATTGGCCCTCATCCGTCACCGCTTTGGTTACTGGCGGTTCCACATCTTCCTCCAACTAGGCAGTAAGCAGATGTTCTCCTTCGTCTTCGTCTGCTCCCAAATAAGAGTTCGAAGGGATTGATTCTTACACTGATGTAGAGGATGATAGGTTGGTGGCATCGAAAGCCAAAACCCTTTGCTCGTAAATCTTGAAACTCCTTCTGAGTATAACGCCTCATTCCTTGATTCCCTCCTGAGCTTTGAGGATTCGGTTTCCCAACTATGCTCATAGCTCCCAAATTTCCTATAGCCCTAAAATTGGAGGGAGGGTTAACAACTAATGAGTTAGGTTGGGCTGTGCCTACCTTAGCGATAAAATTTGAAGGCCCATGTCCATTACCCCTAGTTGCTGCCCCCAATCCAGCCCGATTACTGAGCCCAAACCCTTCAGTTCCTTGTCTTCTTCAAAAATATCTCGATCTCATACTCAATTTCTTTAGCTAGAGTCATGGTACGATATAGATCAATGATCTCATGGGAGCGAATATGCACTCTGATTTCTTCCTTCAGTCTATTCAAAAAGTGGCCAATAAATGCCTCCTCTGGCCATGTCTGAATTTGGGCTGATTTAGACACAAAGTCTCAGATATACTCTTCTATGGTCCTCGTTTGCTTGGCAACAACGATGGCCTCGTATGGGTTGGAAGCAAGAGCATCTCCAAAGCGAGTCAAGACCTCCTTCTTATCATCCTCCCAACCTAAGAATGGCCTTCTATCTTGTAACCACATCATCCAGTGAACGGCATGCCCCTCCATACAAGCAAGGGCCAAGGACACCTTTAGATTGTCTGGAGTTTGTTGTATCTGGAAGTACTGTTCAGCTCTTTGAGCCCATGCCAAGGGCTCGTCGTCATTAAAGTTGGGAAGCTCCACCTTCTTAGCCGAAATCTGTACATCCTCCAAGGTGATGAAGCGATTCTGAGACTTAACGATTCTAGTAGGTGGGGAGGAAATTGCTCCGGTCTGAGCTGGTGATACTGCTTCCATTGAAACAGAAGGGCTTCTTGCCTCCTCACTTTGAACCGTTCCCTTAGGAACTGTAGTCAACATATTTTTAGTTCGTCCAACTGTTTGCGAGTCTCTTCCAGTTGTTGACGATTCCCAGCAATTTGAGAACCCAGTCCTCCAACTTGTTGCTCTAAAGACCCAAGGCTCCTCTCCATCGTTTCTACTTTGCTCTCTGTGCGTGTGTTTGTGATTGGAGTCTCTTCTCTCGTCACGAAATGATCCATGCTCACTACACCAAATTGATGAGTTAGGGGCTTCAAAAAGTAAAGAGAATAAGAATATTCTATTGAAGGTAGGAATTACAAAGTTTTAAGGCTCTGCCCAAGCATATGCTGAGAATTCTCTTTAAAAAAATGAGTATGTAAAATGATACCCTCCCTCACTCCCCTTTGTACCATCTATAGAAACTAGCATCTCATTGCAGTTGTAACCGTTTTTGCCCACTAATTCCCTTTCCTCCTCCTAGAATAAACTAGTAAAGGTTTATTTCCTCCATAGTGCCTACGCTCGTTATCATCTTCCCACACCTGACTCTCATTCAGTTCAGATTACTACAATAAGGCTGGGAGAAAATTTCCTATGCTGGTCTCAATCAGTTGGCATGTACATCCGTTGCAGAGGGAAAATCAGCTACTTGACAAGAGAAAAGAAGGAACATGCCCTTGAGGATCTAGTCTACCCCACTTGGGATGTTGAGAATTCCATGGTGATGACATGGTTAGTGAATTCTATGGAGGAGGAAATCAGCTCCAACTACATGTGTTACCACACGGCTAAGGAGTTGTGGGATAACATCAACCAGATGTATTCAGACTTAGGAAACTAGTCTTAGGTATATGAGTTGACACTGCAACTTGGAGAATTCCGCCAAGGTGGGAATAGTGTTATCAAGTGTTTTAATTCTCTGAAAAGACTGGCAGGATTTAGATTTGTTCAGTGATGATTGTGAGTGGAAATCCTCAAATGATTACCGCCACTATAGAAAAAAGGTGGAGGATAGCCGTATATTTAAATTCCTTATTGGGCTAAATGTTGAATTTGATGAGGTTAGTGGCAAGATAATTGGCAGGCAGCCATTTCCCTTTATTGGAGAAGTTTTTTCTGAGGTTCGCCGTGAAGAAAGCCAGAGGCTTGTTATGATCGGCAAGAAAAATTCTGACAGCACTGTTGAAACTTTTTATACAATGGTTGAGAATCTAAAGTTGAAAACTTGTTTAAAACTTTTTATGCAATGGTTGAGAATCAGTTTCAACAGAAAATTAGCAATCATCATATTGATAATGGCATTGTGTATTTTAATGAAACTCTTGGCAACTTCTTGAAAGAACAATGGATTCAACTACAATCTAATTGTGTTGATACCCCTCAACAAAATGGGATAGTTGAAAGGAAAAATAAACATTTATTGGAAATGTCTCGTGCCATTATGTTTTCCATGCATGTTCCAAAATATCTTTGGGAGGGAGCTGTGTTAACAGCAGCCTATTTGATAAACAAGATGCCTACTCGTGTCCTAAATTACAGTACACCACTTGAGTTCTTTAGAAAATTTTTCTTTGAGGTCCGTCTGTATTCGGATTTGCCTATTAAAATTTTTGATTGTATTGCTTATATCCACTTATCTAACAGCGGACAGTAAAACTAGATCCATGGGCTGAAAAATGTATTTTTATCGGATATGCTCCAAACAAAAAAGGATATAAGTGTTTTAACCCTAAAACTCGAAAAACCTTTGTCACCATGGATGTTTCCTTCCTTGAACACCAATCATATTTTCATGAAAATTTCCTTTAGAGGGAGGAACAAAGTGAAGAAAATTTTTGGTAACTTCTTTCAAATCTTTTACCTAAACCTGTGGAGACTGAGTCCTTTGTGAAAAACATGTTTTTGATAGGGAAAGCTCTATTCCTAATACTGTTATGCCAGGCAATGTTGAATCTTTGACAGGGGGAGAAATACTACATGATAATTCTACAAAACAAGAACCTGAGTTTAAAGTTTACACAAGGAAAAAGAATCATCAAATGAGTAGAGAGCCTATTATCCCCACTACACAAAGTCAGATACCCTGAGTAATGGACTTGAAAAACCTCCCGGTACTTTAGGCTCTCCTCCGCCATATACTTTTTCTAATATCATTCCTACTATTCAGGAAAATTACTGTGATCTTGATATTTCCATAGCACTTAGGAAAGGAACCTGGTCCTATACTAGTCATCCTATTGCAAAATACGTCTTATGATAGACTCTCTCAAGGGCATAGGGCATTTACATCTAAAATCTCTAACCTGTTTGTTCCAAGAAATATTCAGTAAGCACTTGATGATCCAAAGTGGAAATTTGCAGTAATGGAGGAGATGAATGCTCTAAGGAAAAATGAGACATGGGAAACTGTAGAATTACCCAGAGATAAAAAGACTGTTGGCTGAAAATGGGTATTTACAGTTAAATCCAAGGATGATGGAAGTATAGAAAGATACAAAGCAAGATTCATGGCTAAAGGGTTACTTAGACCTACGGTATTGATTATCAGGAAACTTTTACCCCAGTAGCCAAGATTAACTCTATACGTGTGTTATTGTCTCTTGCAGTTAATCCCTCTTGCAGTTAATCTCAACTGGTCCCTACATCAGTTAGATGTAGAGAATGCCTTTTTTAATGGTGACCTGGAGGAAGAAGTTTATATGAGTCCACCACTTGGCTTCGAGAAGACTATTGGCCAACATAAAATATGTAGACTCAAGAAGTCTATTTATGACCTTAAGAGGTCTCCAAGAGCACGGTTTGGAAGGTTTGGTAAGACGGTCAAGAGCTATGGCTATCATCAAAGGCAAATAGACCATACTATGTTCTATAAGCATTCTGATAAGGGAAGATTGGCAGTCTTGATTGTCTATATGGATGACATAATCTTGACAGGTGATGATCTTGAAGAACTTGCAAGGTTTAAAAAGAAACTAGCAGAGGAGTTTGAGATTAAAGATCTGGGAATGTTAAGATATTTCCTTGGCATGGAGTTTACGGGATCTAGAGACGTTATTTTTGTAAATCAAAGAAAATACATGCTTAATTTACTTGGCGAGACTAGGACTTCTAGCTTGCAAAGCTGCTGGGTCTCCTTTTGAATCCAACCTAAAGCTCAGCCCTGTTAAGGCAGAAGATGTGATTGAAAGGGAAAAGTTTCAACATTTGGTGGGAAGATTAATATACCCATCACATATTCGTCCTGACATAGCATTTGCTGTGAGTATGGTAAGTCAATTCAGGCACTCAGAACATTTTGATGCTGTCTATAGAATACTAAGGTATCTAAAGGGGACACCTGGAAAAGGTTTGATGTTTTGAAATCGCAATAATTTACAAGTTGAAATCTATACAGGTGCTGATTGGGCAGGGAGTATTTCGGATGGACGATCAACTTCATGATACTGCACTTTTGTTGGAGGAAAGCTAGTTACCTGGAGGACCAAAAACAGAATGTGGTAGCACAGAGTAGTGCTGAGGCTGAATTTAGGTCTCTTGCAAATGAGATTTGTGAGGTGATGTGGATTAAGAGGTTATTAGAAGATCTGAGATTTCAGTTACACTTCTTATGAAGGTTTACTGTGACAAGAAGGCTGCTAGCTCAATTGCTCATAACCCACTTTAACATGATAAAACCAAACACATTAAAGTCGATAGGCACTTTATCAGGGAAAAACTCGAGAATGGTCTGATTTGTGTTCGTTATGTGCCAACGGCTCAGCAGACAGCAGATATTCTTACCTAAGGGCTACCAAAGAAACAATTTGATCTCCTAGTGGGCAAGCTAGCTATGGAAGACATATAGCTAGACATCTACATCCAGCTTGAGGGGGAGTGTTGGAAAGGAGAATATTTAGGAATTAAATGTTATGATTAGTTACTGATTCTGAGGCGATTGATTGAAATCAGTTACTGATTTCAAAAAGTAATTAGAAGAGATTAGTTAGGAGATAACTTAGGGGATTGATTGATTTTGTACAGATTTCTTTCCTAGTATAGTTACCTTCTATTCCTATTTATATGTAACATATAAAACAGAGAAAGTACAGCAAAGAAAAAACCTTTTCCTACATAAAAGAAGCCTAGCAGCCCCACCTGCACCATTTTCATTCTTGCATTACTGACAAACCATAGTGAGTCAGCGTTTTATCAGACACCAGATTAGAATTTCTCTGTGGAAATTTTGCGTGAAGTAATTTGATAAGTTTATTTTCTGTTCTCTTTCATTCTGGCTTAAGTCCCCTTCTTTCCTCTGGTTACTACTTTATTCCTTTTGCAGATTTTAATAAATTTTACTGCATTTTCTCTCAATTCAACTAACAATACCTTTATGTCTGGCAATATCTGGTTGAACAATGTGCTTATGCCCTCATCTGTCGCATTGTCATTCCTTTTCTTTTGACCTTAACTGCTTTTGATGCTTATGCTTAGAGTTGGATTTGTCACAAAACGGACAAATTTGGCCTTGTAGTACTTTTCTGGTCAAATTTTGAGCTGCTACTTTGAACTGTTGAACGCAGCTTTGTTTGTGAAAAGCTTTTTGGCATGTTTTTGTGGCATATTCCCTAGCTACTACAATATGATTAGTTAGATCTTTGCTCAAGTGGGGTTGTACTTAACTTGATATTCCCATATTTTAATACTCATAACTTGATATATTTTCATTTTTATTACTCATAAACAGGGTGCGTTTGGGAAAAATGCCCTTATGGGGTTTGGATTAGTCACGTATGCGATGCTTGGTTTTGGACTGGTATGCCTACATTCACTTCTCAGTTATTCATGTCGAAAGGATAAGTTGTATAAGGATGATTGTTGATTGTAGGTTGAAGTTGAATCTTTGTACTTCTGAACTGTGAAGAGTGTTGGTACCTAATCATTGGAGATATTTTCCATGTCATGAACTTTTGCACCTTTTGACCCTTTCCTTTCCCCTCCTTTTAAAACCTTCGTGAAGCATCCTCGGTTCTGGATTAAGTAACGGAATGTTGGTGTAGAATTTTCAATTGTCAATAAGGATGGCAAAAACGGCCCGGCTCAGTCCAGCCCATTGATATCCCTAATTCTCAATTCGTGACATGCACCTATTCTATGCATACAACCATACCGGATCCATGTCAATGGCATGCATCATTCTCATTGTATTGTTAAAGTCTCTTTTCTTCTCCTTTTCAGCTTGGTGGACCTTTATCTCTTCCGTGGGGACTCTACGTCTTAATCTGTCAGGTACCAGGAAGTGTGTTAGGTGTTTGTTTTCAATCTCATAACATTGTTCTTTGTTGATGTATTTTTGATACCAAATATACAGAGGGCTCCGGAGAAACCATGCTTGAATGACGTGACTGAGGCGGGAACATGGAGGAAAGCGGCCGTCATTACAGCAACTTTCCTAGTTTTATTGACTCTTCTTCCAGTATCAGATGAACTTGCAGAGGAGCTAGGTATAGGTCTAGTGACAACATTCTAAATTCTATTACAAGTCAATTTTGAGAAATTAAATTGATGTGATATAGCAATTAGAATAATCTGTATCATAATTATCTTAATCTCTTAATTTTTTTTTGCCTTGTAATTGCTTCTGGCGACTTATTTCTTGGTGATAGTTTTACCGTCCCCATGAATGTTTGGTTCAGAAAGATGCCACTTGTATTTGCCCCAGACGGCACATTAAATGGCCATAATCCCGCACCTACATTGGTATATTGTTATTATATTCCAGACTTCATCTAATCTTTCTCAAATCATGATTTCTTCCTTTATCAGAGATTTAAAAACAAGTCGAACAACCAGCATTCCTTTTAGAGCATTTGAATTCAACCTTTTATGAAAACATTAAGGTTAAATGGTGGAATATGCTCTTAATGTTTTGCCCATAGAGCAACTTAGTCTTCGATGTTTCTTGGAACTATTATCAAGAACTTAACACTAGTTAAATTAAACGAAAGAGGTTCCTGGAAAGTGTTTCAGGGTGCCAATGTTCGCTTCCTATTTTTTCTACGTTTGGGTGCTTGCCTTTAGGTGGGTGGGATTTTTCTGGCCTTTTTCTCCTCTTTTTCTTTTCTTCTCGAGCATGTCTACTTATTTCTCCTCAGTGCTAAGAACTTAGTTTTTTGGTATTTTTCTTTATTAATACTCTTAAAGGTTTGGTAAGACGAATTGATGATAAATTTTTTTAGGCTTTTATAAAAAACTTGGGAGATAAAGGTAATAAGCATATAAAAAGTCAAAGATTTGAACATTCTGTTATTAGTTGAAATATTTCTCACTTATAGGATGCAAATGAATAAATTTTGAGGAAATGGCTCCAATAAAAGGTGATCTGGTGTATAATGTCTCCAAAGATAAGAAAATTGATGATAAGGAGACCTCCATAATTGCCAGTGATGTGGATAATATAAAGTTCATTACAATGATCAAAAGGGATGATAATGCTAGTTGGAAAAGGGGACGAGATCCTCTGTGCCAGGAACGCTGGCCCTATCCGGTCCCAATTAACCATTCATTTAGCACAAAGGATCTGAGGGCTTGGAAAAGTGAAAAATCTAAAAGTACGATTTGAATGTGTGCTATATGATGAATAGTGATGAAGTTCTTTAGTCAGATTCTTGTGATGACAATGATGATTGTGTGTGAACTTTCAGATAATTAATTGAATGCCTTGAGGCTATGAGATTGAAAAAGAAGGGATTATCTTGCAAACAATATGAGACTTTAAAGTTCTTAGATGCATGTATGGTTAAGAATGAAAAATTCAAATATGATATGTATGACATTTTAGATTAATTCAAATATGATATGTATGACATTTTAGATTAATTCAAATATGATATGTATGACATTTTATATTCTAAGCATGTGGTTGTTGACAATGACAATAAACATGATTTCTTAAATGAAAGCAAGGCGTTGAAGAAGGAGATTAATAACCTCAAAGATTCTTTGTCTAGATTCAATATAGATAGTGGAAAACTGAATAACATACTTGGGGCTAAAAAAATCTTTAATGATAAATATGAAATTAGTTTCACTTACAGAAGTGCACTAACCAAGTCGAAGATAATTTTTATAATGGACAAGCATTTAAATGATAAGCTTATAAATAAATCATCATATGAACATACATAATCCAATTCTAAACATGAAAACTTTAACTTTTATGCATCATCCTCTTAGTTCTCAAGGTAAAATGAAATTCAATATTTTCATGTATAGTTAACATTTAAACCTAGATAATATGGCTTATAAGGTAAAAATAGACAAATATTTCATGCAAGGCCACACAAAAAGGAGGCAATAAGGCTATCAAAACTAAGGATTATAGTTAAGCATTAAGAGGAGTGGGAGAGAGAGGCTCTAGCTTGAACAATTGTAACAATATTCCTTGGCTTTCATCCTGCTTATTGATTAGGTTAGTTACCATATTGGCAACTACTTTGGGTGAGTCCCATCTTAGTTACTTTTTCTTTTAAGAAAAAAACTAGGGAAAACTTTAGGCCCTTATAGTTATGTTTCCATCTTTCTATTGGCCAAATATTTAAATTCCCATCTCCTCAAGAACTTATCAATATTCTTAAAGCTCATCAATCTCCTCTCATTATGCCTTCCCTTTCTTCTACTTCTGACATCTCCTCCTTAACCTCTCTTTTTGACCCAAATCTTCTAGCTTTGTTAACTGCTTTGCTCCCTTGCTCATCAAAACTAAAGCATCCTTTTGATAAAGCAATTAAAATCCCTTTTATTGACTCTATTAGTTCCATGCTTCTAGTAGCTAAACCTCTCTCGTCTCATCTCTCTTTCATTCTAAAAACTAGATCTTTTAAAACTTCTTTGATTATTGGCTCTTCTTTAGCTCTGTAATGTTTTGATGATTCTATAAGAAGTTAAAAAGATTTTGGAGTTAGGTGATAAGTGATTCATCCCCCTAAGAAAAAAAATTAGATATATTCCATAATTAAGAGGAGAAGGCTTTAACATTGTATCAATACCCCTTGAAATACTACAAGCAAGTGCATCAAGATCGTTAAGTTCTCTTATAGACTATTTCGCATATAAAAGGCCCTCATTTTCACAACCTACAAACTTAGGTGAAGAAAAGATGAGGAAATAAGGATTGGAAAAGAGATTAATCAATGAAGAAGAGTTCTTTTTGTTCAAATTCAATAGTGAATCAATTATATTAAGAATTTTGGAGTAGGGAACTTAACATATTAATGGTAAATCAGTGGTACTTTAAAGCTGGAAAACATGTATGGATTTGGTTAGTCATAAAATGAATTTAATTCATATATAGATCAATTTCCATAATATCCCATTAGATAGAGCAATATGTATCGATGAAAACATTGCAAATCTTAGAAGAATAAGTTATGTAGGGATTTGTTTGGAGGTAGAGATAAATAAAGACTTAAGAACTTAAAGCTCAAAAGATTGAATAAGGATGAAGACCCCATTTAGACTAAGATATCAATTAACTATAAGTGGAAGTGAGCTAAAACAATTCAACACAAATATTGGGAACTAAATAGATAACATTTTTTTCATAAGAGAATATAATGAATTTATATTCTTAAATGATAGGATTCAAAATGTAGATAATTATAAAGACAAGGAAACAAAATTACAAGGAATGAATATGTGACTTAAGTGGATAATTAGCATGAAATAATAGTCAAGGGATCTCTAGCAGAAACTGAAGAATTACAGTCAAAGTACCATTATTATAGAGGAAGGATCTCAAAGTCTTTGTAAAACAAGAAGTGTCTACATCCAAGCTCTATAAATATTTGTTAACTTAGGATATGAAAGAGCAGTCCATGGAAATTCTAGGTAACTAATCCATAATAAAAGATAGCAACATAACAAAGTAGATGTGTTGAATCAAGGAGATGATTTTGTCATGAAAACTAAAAAGAGATTACGTAGGAAACCAAAAAAAGAAGGCATCTAATAACATTCAATCCCATTCTTTATGTCTATTATAGAAAAGAATGTTAAGAGTTTGAAATATCCCTAAAAAGAAATAAGTGATCATTGATTATTTAAGAACCTTAAAACCTCTCATAATATGGGTCTTGGAGACAAGAATAAAAACTAACAAATTTAGAGATGATCACTAGCTTTTTAGGAAATCACAGAAATCTATATAAAATCGATGAGCATATTGAATGACATTATAATAGTGGCTTATGATTAAGATATGGTAAGTGATCAAATGTATTTGCAAGTGCATATAATCAATTATATCAAGTAATAAAATCAGAATTATTCAAGAATATTGATCCTACAATGACTATACTATTACTTTTATTAATCCTAGTTATCTATAAAAAAGAAAATAATGAAAACAAGAATTAATGAAAGATAATTAAACTAAGAAACCAACCAAGGCAAAGCATTGAATAATAACGAGAAATCGAGACATCAAATATTAGGTTTCAAGATTCACTTATAAAGTCCAAATATCATGAAAGATTGAGCATCGATGGTGAAATAATAATTAAACTAATGTATCTATACCCTCTCTTCAGGAACACAAGTATTCAGCAAAATTACAAATTCTCATATGCATAATTAACTTTAACATTAAGCGTTGTTATTCTATTTAGTTATCCCCTACTAAGTCAATCTCTTTCTCTAAACCTATAATGCTTATTCTCTTAGTACATAGATCATAATTCACTTCTCAATCCTACATACAATTGCTAAGATTTAATCTATGATGGCCATTCATGAACTTAACAATTAAGAGCAAGGAGAATAAATTTAACTAAATAATAATAACTTGTATATTAATAATTAAAATATCTATCACAAACTGTATCCCTAACCATAACTAAGAATTTATCAACTCAACTTAATGAAAATAAAAGAAAAATAAAATAATCCTAACATAAGAAGAAAAGAAGATAAAGGAAGAACCAGAAAAGTTGTTACAATTCTCCTTCATTCTTGCTTAGAATCCCTCTTGGATAAAATGAAATCCTAAACCTAGCAATTGAATGATAAAAGAGATTATCATAGACACCTAAAGTCCGCTACAAAGAATCTTATTGAGAGTATTTATAAGTTAAGGTAGCATAAAAGAGTTCTAAAGTGGTTAAACTTGTAAATTTGTGCAATATGGGATTCCAAATCTTATAGATTGATGTTAGTTAACTTTTAGAACTTTATGAGAGCAAATATGATACTTTTAGAGAAAATTTCTTTTGGATGAACAACATGAACAATTTTCCACTTTTCCTTAAGTTTTCAACATCATTGAATTTAAATTGAATTTTGATGCTTTCTTTAATGTTGTTTTTCATTATATTAGCAACTTAACTCCAATTTTATTTTATTAGATAACTACAGACAAAGTTGCACTAAAATTTGAGTTTTTGTCTCATGTAATCACCTACAAGTCAATGAATCAAACATAAGAGAATGCCATATAATCATATATACACCTAATTTTTAACAATTAAACTCAGCTAATAATTATGCATACCTAATGTCATCAACCTAAAGTAACTAATAAAATCCTAAACACAAAGCTAAAAAGAAAGATGAAAATTTAATCTTAGAACATATAAGCATATGAACTTCAAAAAATTCGTGGAAGTAACTTAACCCACATTTAAATATTACATTGCATTTAATGTCAAATAAATAAGATAATGAAAATAGAGAAATTTTCTCCTTATCTATGCCAAGTTGGAGAGGTAGAATCCAAAAAAATCTATCACAAAACAACCTATAAAAAAATTAAACTAAAAATTAGTAAGAATTAACAATCTCTAACTTCTTATTCTCACAACAATGGCTCCACCACTACTTCCTTTTTGTAACAATTATGCCTTTGATCCAACTACTCTTTTTCTTTCCCTTAACCTTCTTATTATTCCCCATTCTAGCTTACTATCTTTGGTTCCTCTTTTCTTCAACTTTGGTTGGTCTTTTAGTGACCGTACTACTGGTTTTAGAATAAAGGAATGTCAATCCTTTTATCCTCCTTTTTAATATATATATGATTGAATGTACAGAGCTCACAAAACAATTATAAATCTTTTTAAAGGGCAGGAGAAATTATAAAAGCCTTATATAGATATTGACCGACAATGAGATAAGCATCTTACTTAAAAGACCCACTTAGTAGCTTATTTTCTCAATCTTTGTTACTTATACATAAGCAAATCATATTATGGGTGGTCTATTTTAATGTGATTGAATGCTAAGTTATTTTTCTATTGAAGAGCAATCACAAGCAACAAATGAAATTAAATTATATCTTGAAGGTTTAAAAAGTTTTGCTAGATCATCAGCAAAGAGAGAGCTTCCGATGAAAAAATACATCAGTTTTATCCTGTTAATTCATTCTTTACTCATTAATAATAT
>JANIHY010000006.1:26425032-26437119 GCA_027479065.1 Erythroxylum brevipes | reverse complement strand
GTTTTAATCAAATGAAAGCAAGTTTCAAGTTTGTTACCTGTGGGCCCATTGAGCTTCCGAGGGTCTTTTCCTTAATCATTAAATTTACATATTTCACCTCACGCATGCAGCACCACGCTCTCATGTCCGATGTTGGGCTCCGGAAACGGGGTCCAACATTGGCACCTCCCCAAACTCTATCCATTTTGGCTGCCACTCCTCCCCTCCTCTACCCTATCGTCTAGAGACTCTAAACCATCATCTCTATAGTGTTTTACTAGTGATATGTTCCTCATGTAGTGACACCTCTCCAGTCTCCACTATCTTCCATCGCAGTAACACCTCACTCAGCCACTCTCTCTCACTTATATCGTAGTCGCCTCACCCTATCTGTGATGGTTAAGTAACCACTCTCTTGTCATATTTACTCCTTCATTGCACTCAAGAAGTCATCTAACTCGTCTCACTCTCTCATAGTGGCCTCTCTCTTGCAGTTGGACATTCACACAGTTGCACCCTACCCTATACACAGTCACGCCTCATCGAGTCACCATCCCAATCAAACCTCACCAACACCAAGTCATTATGCAATCAAGCCTTATTGACATCGAGTCAAGCTTTAGCCTTCAAGCTTCAAGGCTGAAAAATGCAAATTAACAAAAATCTAAATGTTAAACGTGTACTTAAGCCTTGAACATCTACTTGAGCATTAAGTTGATTGATTTTGTATTGTGTTGAGTAGTTTTGTGACTTGTATCTTTTGTGTTGTGTTGTGTATTTATATCATAAATAATATACTCATTTGGATTTGGTAATTGAGGACATATGTGTTTGTTTTGCTTGAATTTTAGAAATTGAGGATTCTATATAAAATTACAATGTTTGGAATTTAGACGTGCTTTGTCATTTAGGTTTTTTGGATTATGGAAATTAGGGAATCAATATAGAATTGAAGTTTGTGTTATTTTTTGACATATGAGAAATATTGAATTAAATTTTGGTCTTTATTATAAATTAGGTTATATATTATAAATTGAATTTTGTAACATACATAATGGTTTAGTTAATTTATGGTTAAATTATATTATTACACAAATTTAGTTATAGATATGAGTTATGAGTTTATAGTTAAATTATTTAATCAAACAAAATAAATTATATTTTTAATTTATGGTTAAATTATGTAGTCATACAAAATGGGTTATGACCTTATGGTATAATTATGTAATCACACAAAATAGGTCGTTCTAACTTTATGTTTAAATTATCTATTCACACAAAGTGGATTATAATTGTGAAAGTGTAGTAATCAATCTATATATTTGAATTTGGGTTAAGAATCATGAGAATTTCTTGGATATAATATGGTTAAGCATTAAATTTTCTTAAGGAATCATTTTATACAAGGTTACGAAGTTCACTTGCTTATGTGTATCATATGATTATTAAGAAACTATTCTTGCTTTACTTCTTCCCCTTATTATACATAACTTGATTTTAATACAAAGATTAAGTTGATTTAATATATTTTTAAAGATAAACAGAGGAAAGTTCAAATACTCTTGATAATTCAGTGGCGTTAGGGAGATTTAATAATCTAGCTTAGTCTCAAGCTAGATTAAGTCCTAGAATGAAAAAACATACTATTTATTTATATTGTAACAAGCAAAGGTGGGGGAATTATAAGAATAAATAAGCATTTACCTGTGACCAAGGATAATGTGGAGCCTTATATGAAAGTTAATATGATTTGAAATGGAAAATGAAGACTTTGTATAAATAGTATCACCTTTAGAAAGATAGAAGGCAATGACCAAACTATGAAATTGGTAGTGAAATTTCCTTTTGTTATGGCCAAGATATAAGGATGTTGAAAGTGGCAATATTCCTACCCAATAAGAAGGAAATAATATGCCTAATGTTAGGAAAAGAAAAAGACATGTGCATAAGTTTTTGTACTATTAACAACTCTTAAAGCTCAACATTTAAACTGTAGTACCTTACAACCTAAAGAAGCAACTTATAATGTGGATATGGTAATGGCTAGATGGTGGTACGATTCAAATATAACATTTAATTGCTACCCAGTCTTATTGTTAGTAGCCTATGATGGATGCTATTGTCTCTTACAATCGAGGATACAAAGCTTCTTAATTGATGACTATAAAGGTAAACTTCTGAGCAGTTTTTTAATGAAATAAAAAGTTATTCGGATGAAAGAAGAATAACTTAGGCTACTTATGAGTTTTCATTCATGTTAGATGGTTGGAAAAATAAATGATAAGAACCTATTGATAATTTTTTATTTATTCTGCAAAGGATACAATGTTTTTTAAGTTAATTAATGTATCTGGCCTTGTTAGGAAGGTTAATACTCTGTTTCAGATATTTGATGAGATTGTGAATGAAGTTAGGTTAGAAAATATTGTCTAGTTTATTACTAACAATGATTTTACTTCTAAAGTAGTTAGAAGAAGGTTATAAAACACATATTAGAAGATTATAAAGCACATATAATTCTTTTTATTAAACTCCTTGTGCTACATATTGCACTAACCTAATGTTAGAAAATATAGGAGATGTTAGATATTTTTGTATTATTGATAAGATTATGCAGAGAACAAAAAAGTGACCAATTTCCTTTATAGTCATGCATGGGTCTTAAATTTAATGAGAAAGAATTTCACTAATGATAGTAATTTGCGTCGTATTACTATCACAAGATTTGCAACTAATTTTTTTTAATCAATTTAGTATTTATTCTAATGAAGGAGTTAAGACAAATATTTACAAGTGATAAGTGAGTTGTATCTTAACATGTTAGGTATAATGTTGGATTAGAGTTTTCTAGAATTATACTTAAAGATCAAAAATTTTGGTCTCAATGTCAATTTATTATCAAGTTACTGAGCCTTTGGTTAGGGTAGTTCATCTGGCTGTTAGTGATGAGAAGACAATAATGAGCTATTTCTATCTTGCAGTCATCAATGAGATATTAGAATGGCAGCTTTACTTTCTGTTGTTTGCAATTTGGGCATTTTTGATTCCTAGTGCTAATTTCAAACTAAGTTTTCTAAAGAATGTTGAAGTTAGTAAGGGAATGTTATTAACTATTACAACAATTTTTACCTATGAGATGATTTAAAATCTCTTAAGCTCACAAATGGAGATTTATATGGATGTTTCTAATGATTTTGGGATGCTCATTGCTATTCGTCAAAGAGACAAACTTAATCTAGGTATATATTTTGCACTTTTGTTACTTGTTGAAAATTAATCATAACTTTATTTTCTTTATAATGCTACTTTTGTTGTCTTATAGTTGCTTGGTAGGACCAATTCAAAAATAATATTTTAAAATAACGAAGGTTTTGCAATTCAAATTCTTAGTCAATGTGTGATTGCAATATGGTGTAAAAAGAATTAAAGCACATTCAATTTATTCCAAGAAAAGAAATATGCTGGAACACAAAATATTGAATAACTTAGTCTTTGTTCGGTACAAAGTAAAGTTTAAGAAAAAGTATGCTATTGTCATTATTAAGTTGAGTATAATTTCTTAATTATTTTATTTTATATTTGTATTAGAACTCTTAATAGAGCTAGTAGTAGTGTAGATCCAATTTGCTTTGATGATATCAATCTTTTGGTGTATGGTGTTTTTGAGGATTTGGGCTTAATAGATGAGAGTGACTTGAAAGATAATCTTCATTGAGAAAGTATTGACGTGTAATTTTTGCAATAAATTTTAATGATGATGATGATGAGTCTCGTATCAATGATGAGAATTTTGTACAAATGATAATTGAGGTCAATGTTATTTGAGTAGATATTTGATTGAATGAAGTTTTAGGTTTTCATTTCTTCTCTTGTTTAATTTCACTTATATTTGATGTATATGTTAAATTCTATATTTATAGTATGGATATAACTGTAAATATTTTTGTCTCAGGTTTCACTTTTAGTTGGTTGTCTCCTTGACATGAACTCTTGTTGTAATACTTAGAGAGTCATGTATCTTTATTATTTTTTATGTTTCATGTAATTTTTATTTATAATATGATGAAATTATAACATGTTAAGTACTTTGTATTATCCTTAATTTTGTTTTATTATGATGATTAAATGATATTTTTCATATTAATTGTGATTATTGTTTAGTAGAAATAAATAAATTGTTATTATAAATTTTAAAAAAATTCAATGACTATTATATAATTTTAAAAAGTTACTTGAAATGGTATCCAATATTAACAAGCATCGATAAAATACTATACCAAAATCAAATTTGATACTAGTAGTACTGGTATGATGTTCATAACATTATGTGTGAGACCTCTTATGAGTGAGTCTGTGTTTTTGTGGGCGTGAGACCCCTTATAATTGACCTTATTTCATTATATGCATGAGACTGCATACAAGTGAGTCCATGTCTATTGGATGCAAAAGGCTACATATGAGCACATCTACATCCTATAAACATAAGACTACTTAGGAGCGAGTTATGCAAGTCTTCATTGTGATGTTGCTTATAATTTGTATCCTTTTATTATAAAAGTGCTTGTTAAATATCTATCTACACTAAGAATCAACAAAACAAGTGATAAACTATAGATTAAAAAAACTAATTATATATTTGAAGAATATTCTGACTAATAACTTTATTTTTTAGGTTGAGTTCTCTATTGTCAATTTATATGGTAAAATCTATCATCGCTTGCTAGTATAGATTTATGCTTGATAAATCTTATCCTTATACTCAAAGACCTATAAAAACTAGGGTCAAAGTTTGATGATCAAGTAAGTAAACATTTGAAGAAAGTGTTTAGAAAGAGAAATTATTATTATTTAAATGCAAACTCTCTTTATATAAGATAGATAAAATGATCTAAATCTTATATGTGGATTCATCACCTTTAAGAAAAAGGATCAGAACATAAATACCAATAAAAGACATAAATTAGATAATGATGTTTCCCCAAAAATACAAGTTGAACCCTAACATTTTGTATTATTCAAAATAAACCCTAACATTTATAAAATGTTCAAAACAAATCCTAGGTGGCTAAAAAAAATAGATAAAGTTGAGTCTCTATTTATTATGTTTCATTGTTAGCGTTGTTATGCTACGTATTTATATTTTTAATTTGACAAGTATGTGCCAATATGCCATAATTTGACAAGTAGGCCCTAATATGCCATGTTGTCTATACGAGATCTTGGGCTCCATGAGTCAAATTTAAGTTAATTATTTTAATTTTAATTTTCAATTCAAAATTGAAACTAAGTTAATTATAATTAAACCTAATTAACTATTTAACTTAGCTATATTTTAATTAAAATTCTCAAAAATTTGAAGAATCCTAATTAGAAAATTTTCCAATTCCTATATCTTCTTTTAACAAACCTGATCAAATTACCAATAAACCCTAATCCTAATTTCTCCTCATGTCAATGACCATCTCAAGCTTGGAGTCGTCTCTTTCATGAAAAAGCTATCCTATCTTCTCCTTTGTTGGCAATGAAGTGTTCTCCTTCATTAACATCAGATATCTATAATTTGTTTGTTGTGTTTGTGCTTGCTGTGACATATTTATTACTCCATTATGACATTTTTTCATACATTTCTATTATCTGACTTTATAGTTTGGAGACAACATCGTGGTAAGTCTCTGTTATCCAACTCTGATTATATTAAATTAAGCATAACTGTGGTCCCTATTGCATATGATATATTGGTATCATGTCTGAACAATATTTAGTCCATAAACAGTTAAATATAGCCATGTTATGGTCCCTATTGTTTTTATATTGTATCATACTGTAATTTTAGTTTCACATATTTTCTAGATTCTTTATTGTGTTTAAATATTTGGTCCCAAACATGTAAATATATCCCTTTTATGTTTGATTGAGTTTTAGGGTTCTAATGACAACAAAAGGCAATCCTTTTATTTTGAGGACCTAAACTTTTGAAATATTAACTCAAAATTTTGTAAACATTAACACAATTGGTAGAATATTTGATCATTGTTCCTTTTGTATAAGAATTTTGTGGATAGAATGTATCCATTGAGTTTTACTATTGTCTAATATAGGATTCCCTTTCCACTTCTTCTTATATAAATGATAGAATGTACTTCCTATTATGTAATTACTGGCATAAAAAATTTCGTATTTTGGTTTTTCATCAGCTTATGAGTTAATGTCTTAATTAATACATACAAATGCTATTAGTAAAAAGAATTTATTGATTTATTTCTTTTTTCTTTTAATTTATTTAAATCAAAATTTGACTTTAAAAACTAGAACTTAAGTGCTTTAATTGCTAAACAAAACAAGGATTATATGTTTTGGAAGTCCAAAGTAGTGAAATTTTGTTAAAACTATAAGCTATAAGGATGAGAGGGAAGTTTAAAGTAGTAAAAAATTGTGGAGATGGTCATTTTATGTTAGCTTTAATATGACATGAGAAGCGACTTCAAATGACACTTATTTTATGAATAGTGGTAATACACAATTTTTTAATCATAATAGTGTATAAGTTACATATAAAACATCCTTTGACATTGAAAATTCATAATATAGACTTATGCTACTTTAATAATGACTATAAACAAGTTTATAATGGCTTAATATAAAGGCATAAGAATTTTTAGTGGTGGGAAGTTTATATTAAAATTTGAGGAAATATATAGATAGAGATACAAGTTTATTAAAAAAAAATTGACCTTGCTTATGACAATTATAGGCAAATATGTGAGATGAAGAAGAATTTTGGGTACCTTCTACTAATCTTATTAAATTACTAAAGTTGGGATATATATATATATATAACCTATAATTTAGACATACCAATCCCTATTCTTGACCTATTACCAAAAATTAGAGGAGAGGAGCTCAGTGAGGAAGATGGAGAAAGTAATGTCGAAAAATAAAATAGTGGTTATAAGGTGACTTACATTACTAAAGATGTGGAAGTAGAAGTTGATGGACAAGTTAAGAATGGTGATAAAAAAGTTGGTGACTAGGGTGATGAACAAGTTGGTGATCAGGATGATGAATAAGTTAGTGATGTAGAAGTTGATTTTCAAGTAGAAATTTCAGATTATCATCAAAATTAATTTGATAGATTATGGTAGTTTTATTAGCAATGATGATTATCCAAGTGAAGAGGAACAAAGTAAAGCATTGTAAAGACCAAGAAGAAGTATTAGGTATAATCTTACTAGTAAGGGACCACAGTGGAAATTGGGAATGGAGTTTAGTAATGCAAAAAAATTTAAATGTTAAGTTAAAAAGGAGTGAAAGCAATAAGATTAGGTTTGGGTGTATCGAGGGATGCCCATGGGAGTTATATTTTGGAGATAACAACAATAAATGGTTTTCCAAAATGAAGACATATAGACCCTAATCATAATTATTTCATAATTAACAAACTGAAATTAGTTTGTTGGGACCCCATCTCGAGACCCCAACCGGAAAAACAGAAAACATAAACGAAAACAAAGACTCTTGCTCAAAACATGTAACGAAAAACAAAGTGGCGGAAGCAAACGAAAGACAAATTGGATCACAAATCAGGCGGAAGAAGGAAAGAAAAAAAATCTAGAATTCCTAATCTGGTCGAAAATCAGAGACTAGGCGTGGGCACGCCTAAGAAATTCATACATTAGGCGTGGGCACGCCTAAGGAATTCAGAGACTAGGCGTGGGCACGCCTAAGGATAGAATCTGGAGTCTGCAGAAATTCCAGAACTTGACTCCACTTAAAACACCATCTTGAAATCATAAGCGAGGGCGAAAAACTAAAGAATGCAAAAAGTGGAAACCAAAGGAAAGTGAACTCTTAATGCGAAAGAAACAGACGAATACAAACGTGAAAGTTCGATCAAAACGAAACACAAAGCGAAGGTATCGAAACCGAATCGAACACAAAATGAATCGGAAAATTGAATAAAAAAATGCGGAAACAAAAATTGAAAACGAATGAAATCATGAATCGAATCGAATCATAAAGCGGAGACAAAGCAAAAGCGGATCTGACATCCAAAAACATACATTTTAGAAAAATATCGCGTTGGAATCCTTAGACTAATCCAATACGAAAATGGTATAAATTTTTTTTTCTTTTTCTCTTTCATTCATTAAAAACTCATACAAAGCAACTTAATTTTTCCCAATTGGAAATTTATCCTCAAATCCAAATCTCGAATCATACGATTCTTCTTATACATTCATACAAATCCCAAAATTCAATCCAAACATAACCCAATCATATTCATATACAATTCCATAACTCATTTACCATAAGCACACCATATCATTCACATACATAATTCACTATACTAGTTCATATACAAATCCATACTTCAATTTCATACTCCAATAGCAAACAAAAGTGTCATTTTCAAGCCACGGTATAAAACCAAATAGCAAAATCCAAATTATTACATATTACAAAACCATGCAAAAGTCGAACTGATATCTTGACCGTCTTTCATCCGATCTCCTGCTCGAATACCTGGAGATGGGGATGAAAGGAGGGGTGAGCTGATAGCTCGTGGATAACATGTTTATAAATTGAAACATAAGCAAAAATCATTTTATAAACTTTTTCCATTTTATAAAAATCTCACAGTAGGAAATTCATCGGAAGCTTATTTTTTTCAAAACTTTTCAAATCATTCATAAACAATTTCAAATAATTTCAGGGCAGAAAATTTGCAATTAAGCATTTCTCAAAATCTTCAAATTCTTCACAAATCACGAACAAATTTAACACATGAATGCATCACAAGCAAAATCAAAAACACATAACACATCAAAATGGTTTGGTTCGGTCAAAAACGAAACGTACTGCACATTCCCGCATAGCGGTCCTGTGCAGTCGTGAACAAAACGTATTACACTTTCCCGCATAGCGGTCCAGTGTAGCCGTGAACTTATGGGAGTCCGAAATCGGAGCTTCAGTGCCACTAGCGGGCAGGCGGGCGAAACCTATAAAAACGAGACAAGTGCGCTTGACTCTAACTTATGGGACCTAACCAAACCCACATAACACATATCACACTTAAAAAATCTAATTGCCCGAAGGCACATTTCAAAAACTTAATTTTTTCATATCGTGTCATACTCGACACATTCACATTCACAATTTCACATACATTCATATAACAATTCAAATGCAATCTCAAATCATCAATCAATTGCATAACCATCATATTCATATTCAATTTCTCAATCATGCACAAACAAGGAATGCAAAAATCATAACAATTGCTTAAAATCATAATTTATCACTTCAATCATAAGTAATGAATTTCAGAACTTTTCTTAATTTCTCAAATCATTTATAACTTGTAATATTTTTCCAAAGCATTCGGAAACAATAAATTTCAAATACTTTCTTTCTAAATTTTTCGATCAATTTCACAAATCATTTAAAAACAATGAATTAAACCTTTGTAACAATTTTTTTCAAAATCATTCGGAAGCAATAAATTTCAGGAATATATTTTCCTTTCTTGATTTTTCAAAATCACATAATTGACTTATAATTCAAAATATAAACATATTACCCACCTCAAATCCATGCTTGAAACTTGTCCCAAGCATCAATTCTCCAAAACCTTTCCTTAATTTTTCCTAATTCAATAACATAAACCCTAATTACTTAATCATCCAAAATTGAACCAATAATACTAAGCAATATCCAAAATTGAACTTGGAAATCACAAACCCATATCAATCTTAAGCCAAATAAACCAAAATCTCATAAAAAATTTAACAAGATAAAAATTTCTCTTACCATATTTCTTCTCTATTTTCGGAATTTCATAGCTCCATAGGAAGCTTTCATCCTCTTACACATTTTTCCTCTTGAATCAACGAAAAATCTTGCTTGAAACCCAAAAATATCCAAAACCCTAGTTTTTTTTCTCTTCTTTCTCCCTCATTCGAAAGCTCTCTCCTTTCCTTCTCTTCTTTTCCTTCTTTCTTTCCTTTTATTTTCGTGCTTCCTCTTGCCTTATACGACAATCACCTTCCTCTTACATTTAATGAAAGCCAAATGAAGAATTTGCCCCTCTATATAAGTCTTAAAACTTAACTCTTTAAGTAAACTTCCAAAATTGCCCCTTAACTTTATTTCAATTCATGCTTACTTTAGGACATTTTTCTCACCATCAAATTGAAGGAATTTGCCAAAACTTCCTTGTAGAGAAATGATCCTCAGTATCTTAATTTCATAACGCCACCAAAATCATTTTATTTGGATCACTACACCAAAAGTTATACTCCAAATATTTCGGACTTGTCTTATGCTAAAACATTTTCCAGCACTTTACTTTTATTCAAAAATTGACATTCTTAAGGACTAAATTGAAACTCGAGTCCTAGGACCGACCCCAGTGTGACTGGACCACTTCAGCATTTATTTATATATATATATAATTAATTAATTAAAGAATTAATTAATAACATTTGAAGCCTTATTTCTCTAGTTTAATCCAAATTAAGATTCACCTCATTTGGATGAATAGAGCAAAAGTTATGGCCAAAATACTTTCAGATTTTTCTAATCCAAGACTGCACACTAAACCCGACTTCCATTCAAAAATTGGAAGTTTAGAGTCTAAATTGAAATTCAATTCATTCATATGACTTGTAGCCCCATGTCTCTTGTTTATTTTGAAACAAGAATCAGTTCAATTGGATTTACACAGACCAATAATTCACCAAAATACTGAACCATGTTTAGAAAATTTCCCAACTCACTTTGACTAAATCAATCATCCTCAATTTAATGTCCAAAAACCACAATTTTCCATGGACAGATAGAGGGATGTCTTAGGAATCCAACTCTTCAAAAATTAGGTCAATCGGAGGTCGGAAGAAAAAGTTATGACCAAAAGAATACAGAGAGATTGGATCAGGAAAAATTCCAAATTGGTCGAGCGATCGGGTGAGGCCGAGCGGGCGCGGACGAGGCATAGCGACCGGGCATGGCCGAGCGGGCGTGGACGACTAAGCAGGAGCGACTGAATGGGTCGCTCGTCAGGACGACCCTCCAACTTCTAAAATTCATAAATTGCGTCTCAGAACTCCACAGTTTACAAACTTAGTATCAATGGAATGATAAAAGAAAGCTCTATAATTTTCATGAAGAATTCGAAAACCAAATCCATCTCTAAAGGGGTCAAAAATCCAATCAAACATTCTGTCCAAATAATCAATCCCTAAACCAAGACTCAACTTTGAAAATTTCTATCTTTCAACTCCAAAGTCCAAACATGTCATATTTTATATCAATGCAAAGATCAGAAAGCCACCCACAACTTTCATGAAGGACAGAAAAATCAATTTGGCCTATAAGGAAGTCAAATTTCCAATCAAAGATTCTGCCCTCTAATAATCATGCTTAAACAGTAACAGAAACTTGCAAAAATTATAACTTCATATTTCCTGTCCAAAAATTGCATACTTCACATTAATGGAAAGATAAAAACAAAATCTAAAACTTTCATGAAGAACTTGAAAGCAATTTTAAACTCTAAGTAAGTCAATTCTTCAGTCAAAGTTTCTGCCAAAATAGTGTGTCATCCTATAACACATCCAAACTTCATAAATTCATATCTTCCAATTCTCACACCCACAATTTACATATGATACCTCATTGAAAAGCTAGAAAAATCTTCTACGACTTTCATGAAGACTATTTAACTCAATTCAAAATATATCAATCCAGAATTCGTCTCAAAGCACAACATACACAATCTTATACTTAAGAGCATTTTCAAAGACAAAGTAAAATAACCTTGTCTTCGGAAAATCATAACTTTCAATTCTGATATCGAAAAATATCATACTTTATAGAGACAAAAAGCATGCAACATAAGCTACAAGTTTCATGAAGATCATCTTTTCAAATTCTGTCTAAATTAAAAAGTCAACTCTCTATCCCAAAAAGTCAAATTGCTTAATTCTTCAAATTCTCACACTTTCACTATTTATTTCATGATTTTCAACTCCATTTCAATCAACTCATTCACTTTAACTTTCATAATTCATACAACTCTACTCAAATTTCAAAGTCATCAAAACCAAT
>JANIHY010000006.1:26383816-26396098 GCA_027479065.1 Erythroxylum brevipes | reverse complement strand
GATGCAAATACTTTAGATGAAAGCGTAGTTTACGAATCTTTAAATAGTGTTGAAGAATTTGAAACTTTTGACGATGATGACACACATTCTTCTTCAGAAATACAATTTTGATTTTTATTGTTACTTTAATATATATATATGACTTTTATTTATTTATTATTAATTCATTATATAATAATAGATATTGGTGTATTTTTATTTAAATAAAATGTTTTATTTTTACTTATTCTTATAAGTTTTACTTCTTATTTATTATATATCGGCTTTTTAATTGTTCAATACCGGTTGAACTTCTAAACTTTAAACCTTTCTTTCAACCAGTTCGGTGTCCGGTCCAGTTTTTAAAACATTGGTTAACGTAATAAACATATTAAATCTTTCAAACTACTTGAAAATTTCTGTAATCAAAGGAATCATTACACTTTATTTTACGTAGTAAATAGAGCATTTCCAATATGCCTTTCAAGCGTAGATACGATTATGGCAGATGTCGTTACTTGATTTGAATCAATTCAATAAAGTCTTTTGCGATGACATGAAGTTATTTTTGCTCCTCCATAACTATTTGGCAAGCTGCCATTGAAAAAATGCATTTATAGATGAAATAAAAAAAGCAATTTGTAAGTTCAAAATCTTCAGCTAAAAGGAAATCAGTTGCTTCTGCTTTCGACGAATGCTGCACAAAGAAGCTTCGTCCGTGTATGTATTTCAGATCAGTAATGCTGCCCTTATATTTGATGGGAAAGAAGGATTATGTGTTTGTCTGTAGCTTCACATGATCCCCCCTTTCATCTATTCCCCCCACATCCTTTGAAATACCTTTTATGGCATATGTTCATTTTAAGTTTTACTATTAGCTAAAAAAGTTTTAATTCATCTTTAATTATCTTATAAGTGAAAAATAATTGTGACGCTACCATATAATTACGGGTGCACTAAAATAAATGTATTAAAACAATGTCATAATTATCATATAATAGGTTAGGAGCATTAATCGTTAGAAAAGAAGGATTATGCATGTGCTTGCCTTAGTCTTCTATCTGCCAATCATCTGGGCCCTTTGGACCTTTTCTTAGGAGACAGAAGAACGTGCAACACAAAGAAAGAGCTAAATAAAGAAGAAAACCAACGAACAGGACAACGTGAACTGAATGCAATTTAATAGGAATTGCACATTTTATTGCCTATGATCTTCGACCTACTCAAAACTAATTACCTGACACATAGGGCCGAAAATGCCAGGTCCTGATAATGTCCTATCCTTCCAATTGCAAACCATATACTCTTGCCAAATCTCAATCTGGTATACAAAGTACATGTTCGTGATCATGACATGTGTACGAAGATTTCCTCTTATCTGCTGTGCTCTTGTGGTTCTCCAGCTCCTGACCCTTCATGTCACTGAACAACTAAGCAACATAAATTTGTTGTTACCCTTTCAAATCAGGCATATCTCAAGTCAATCTCCAAATGGTTTTGAGCCCACGAGTACTCGTACCAAGAAACATACACACAAGCGATGTCTCTTTTGGTTCAATATATAGCTGGTCTACCATCCCCTTCTCTCCATAACTCATCAGGATCATTCCATTCTTTCAAGAAGAATTCCAAGTCTTCAATCTCTTAAGTTCACTAGCGCAATTCAAAATGATTAGTCCCAGGAAACTCCTGAAGATTGCCAAGAAGTGGCAAAGACTAGCGGCTCTAAACAGGAGAAGAATTTCCTTGCCAAGAGGGGAGAGAAATGATGCAGATCCAAGCAGCAGGAACAACATAACATCAGTGGCTGAGAAGGGTCATTTTGTTGTTTATACGGCTGATCAAATACGTTTCATGTTCCCCATGTCGTACCTTAACAATCAAGTTTTCAGAGAGCTGTTAGCTATGTCTGAGGAAGAATTTGGCCTTCCTGGCAATGGACCGCTCACAATACCTTGCGATGCAGTTTTCTTGGAATATGTAGTTTCATTGATCAGAAGGAAAGTTGATAAAGAGATGGAGAAGGTATTGGTTATGTCTATTTCCACTAGTACCAGATGTTCATCGTCTTACAGTCACTATCAAGGCCGAAGTAGTCAGTACTTACTTGTACCTAGTTTTTGAAACAGAAAGAACAAATTTTGCAGATCAATATATCCAAAAATTGTTTAATATACAGGTTAGATTTTATCAATGCCAATTATCAGTTTCTAGAATGGACCCTTATCTGGAAATTTGTCAAAAATCTCCATCTTCAAGGACAAAAAGAAGTGAATAACGGATCTTTTATATCTGTTATTGTTCTCCAATCCAAACGCAAGTTTGCACGTACGGCACTCGACTCATCTTTAATTTGATCCCTTTTTGTTGTATTTTTTTGAGAACAGCTTGATAGTCAAATAATGACTATACAAAGCAACAAATGACTGTAGAAAATCATTTTGTTATTCAAAATGTCAAAGTTGTATAATTAGCTTTGGAAAGGGTTTCTTACATTCCATTCAAAGGGGGAAATGATAATGAAATTATGCTTTGCTATCTGCAGGATCCCACGCGAGGCTCACTTATGAGCCTAAAAGTTGGATTAAACTTCTTTTCCAAAGTTACACTTAAAAGCAATAGCCAAAGCCCTTAAGGGCGTGACCTCTATTTTAAAAACCGAATCGGACCGATCGGTCTAATGGATTTGACCAGTGACCGATCAGCTATTCGGTTCAGTTCATTCTTAAAAATTAGTTCTCAATTGAACAAGTGAGAATCGGTCAAAATTTGTCAATTGACCAGTTAAACCGGTCTGATTTGACCGATCCGACCACTTATTCAATAATTTTATTTTATTTTTTATTTTTTGGTATTATTAATATTATATATAATTAAATATGATTATTGCATAATTATGACGTCACACTGGTTCGAGCGGTGGTTGAACCGATTGAACCGGTCAAACCGGTGATCAATAAGACCTCCAATTCGATGACCGATCCGGATTTCAAAACACTGGGCGTAACAAAACAAAGTCATGTATTGTTGTCCTCTAATTTGGACCAATCAACTTTTTTGATCTTTCTTGAATAAAAATATATGTGTAAACATATTCTAAAGTACACAGTCGAAGATTTCTCTTTATTTCTACCGATCATTTAAGATTATTATAAATTAGAATAGACTCTCATTTATTTAATATTTCCAAGGATCGATACGGATTCTAGTTATGAGATAATACTGTATAGAGGAATTGCGATGAGAATTAAAACTATATACAAAATGTTTAATATACTATAAGTTGATCATATTAAAACACGGTCCTAATGAAAGGACTGGACTAGTAGGTATGAATTGTTGTCATGCAAGTTCCATTCAGCAGCTGGTCGACAAATTAGACATTTTTTTTCTTTGAATAACTTCAGTCTAGTCAGAGATGACGAATAAAGTTGTGCGAATCAACTGTAAGCTTGTAAAGGGGATGAGATTTAATGATTATTTATTCTATGTGGTTTTGGAGACTTTGACGGATAATGAATATGTCTTTCAATATTGCAAGTAGCCTCAAAAAATAAAATGAAAGAAAATCACCACCTTTTAATTGAGGGTCGCACTTCCCAATTAGGCCAACTTTGACACCTCAACTCTCCATCATGTGAATTTCGTTCTTGAAGATTACGTCCTACATTTGTGTCTCAATTGAGCTGATTAAAAAGGAATTTTAATTTGGTCGTTGTGGGACTAAGAATAAGCAATCACATTAGGATTGATAATTTGATATATGTGTGTATCAATTGTAGCCGCTTTTCTCTTATATTCTGTATTATTTGGAGAAAGATACATTGTAATAAGATTAAACAAGGAATAAACTGGACATGTGAGTTTCCAGGAAGTCATCACTTTGAAAATTGAAATAAAAAACTTGGTTTCTTTTCCGAAATAAAACAGGAAAACGGAAGCAAGCCAACATAGACGGCCTGTGGGCTTGAATATATGTCACCTACTTTAATGCTTGAAAGGCACTTGAATGGGACATGTACGCTAGGGACAGAGTACACATTAGCTGCGCTTGGTTGATTAAGGGTACAAGGTAAATTATTGAATTTGATAAATTTGAGTCAAAGTCTTGCTTGGCAATAAGCGAATTGTATTAATTATTAGTTGATTCTATTAATAATTAGCTAATAATTAATTCTATTAACTGATCAATAAATAATATTAACTATTTATTAAAAATATTTGATAAAATTAATTTTTTAAGTCAACATAGACGGCCATTTGAGCTTAAATATATCTCACCTACTTTAATGCTTGAAAGGCACTCGAATGGGACATGTATGCCAGGGATAGAGATACATATTAGCTATGCGTGGCCGATTAAGAGTACAAGGTAAATTATTGAATTTGGTAAATTTGAGTCAAATTCTTGTTTGGATATACTAGTTGTTAGTTGATTCTATTAATAATTAGCTAATAATTGATTCTATTAATTGATTTAACCAGCGAATAACATTAGTTATTTATTAAAGATGTTTGGTAAAATTAACTGTTTAGTATTAACTGTTTAAGTGTAAAATAATTTATACTCTGCATGACTTAAAAAAAATTTATAAGATTATGATTAAATATTTAATTTTACAAAAAATTAAGTTTTTAATTCTAATAAAAAACGTAGAACATTCTTAAAAATTTTATTACTGGTTCTGCCGGATTCTAGCAGGACGGAACGTTGCCGTTATGCTCCATGTGATCGGCTATTCTCTGTGGTAAATGTGGCGTGAAAATACCTGCAAAACAAAGAAGGCTTGTCAGGGGTTGTGTCCCGATTAGCCCCTCCGACGCTCAAGTCAGTCTTTGGTGAAGGTGAGATTGCCGTAAAAGCTGAAAGAGCTAGGTTATGATTGTGCGTACCTCTGTTATGGAAGAATTATACCTTATATATGGTTTTTCAGCTAGGTTTAGGTCTTTACGTGTTTACATGGGAGACTTTCTTCTAAGGATGGGCTGAGAATAGCGTAGGGCTGGACTTGGGCTTGGCCTGGGCATAAGACTGATCTTTGAAGGATGGACTGATTGGCCCACGAGTCGTTTTGACTGGATCCGGGCCCAAAACGGCCGACCCAACCATATACAATATCAGTTCATCTTATAAATAGTGAGTACACTAGTATAAAAACCTCTTTCTTTATTAATAATACAAATCAATTGCAAGGATATCATGTACAACATAATTTGCTATATTACCATAACATGGAATAAATAGGCGGTTTATCATTGATATGCACTTAATTGATTATACATTTACTCCATTACATTTAGTGATTAATTATATGAAATTGCTTAACATACTCACTTTAATTCATATGTCATTTTAGGTACAATTTGGAAGTGAAAGAGCTAAAGAAAATCGAAAGTACTACATTTAAGTCATTTTTGAAGATTCATAATCCTTTGTCCTCATGAAGCAAGAAGAAGAGGATTAAAAGATAAGAAGAAGACAAGAAAATGAAATCATAAAGAAAAAGAACCAAGCTATGTTGCTCACGGTCAAAGCTAGAAATTAAAAGCACAGCCATGAACAATCACTCACAGTTATGCATGGATTTGCATGGCCACCACTTGTCCATTTAATAATAACCTGGTATTTTATTATAAAAGAAGTGTGGTGAGTAATGGTTGGATGATGGATGGTGGAAGGCTGCACTTTGGTTGGAGAAAGATAATTGGAAAATGATTAAGATTCACTCACGACCATATTAATTTGGCATGGCCGTGAGCATTAACTCACAAGCATGCCAAATTATTACATAAGCATTCGTTTTAACTAACATCTGTGCAATATACATTCATAGGTGTGAGTTACTCTCACGGCCATACAATGTTAACTCACAAATGTGACACACAATCACACCTATGAATGCCCTATGCTCCACTGTAAGAGGGACATTTCACCCCATCTAACCTTACATCTTTAATATAAACCTAGACGTGTGGTGGTAAGGGTTTGGATGAAAGTTTTGGAGTGTTTTCAAGATAAAGTTTTAGGATCCTTCGGGAGAGAAGAGAGTGCAATTAAACTCTCACATATGGAGAGACCCATGGAGGGGTAGCTTTCTCGATGATGGTTTGAAGGTGCAATCGACACCGACGACATAGTTAGGTGTATTTCTCCTCGTATTTGTTGTTCTTTCTCTCTTAGGAATTGATTATGTTATCTTGTGTTTATTGAATTAGGTATTGTGTAAGAATAATTTAATGCTCTATTTGATTGTTCTTACAAATGATTACTCGTTGCCAAAATTGAATGCAATATAATCATTATATTTTTGATTCATTTGTGGCAACTAACAGTTAGAAATCATTAGGGATAACATAACCTAGGTTAAATAATCCAAGCTTGTGTGATTATTGCTTAGATTGGTCTATTTTTCTCATTCATAAGGCAGCTGTCTGATTAAATCTAAAGAGCATCTCCTAGGTTATCGATAGCTAAGGTTAATTAACAAGCTCTTCTTAATGAACTATGACCTAAGAAAAAATCGGGATCAATAGAGCTTGTTGTTAATCTACGACCAATAGTTCAAAGAGAGATGTGAAGACAATAATTCAATAAAATATGTCTAATTAGGTGTAGGCTGATATTGAATCAAAGAACTAGGTCCCTAACGAATTCACCACTTTTATCATTTTTGCTTGTTTTCTTTAATTTTCTTTTGTTAGTTAGTTTTGTTCTATTTTCTTATTTCAAACCAAACAAACGCCCCAAAACCTAAACACCAATTATTTTCATAACAAAACCTAATTGAACACTCTTTGTGGGATCGAAGTAGACTTACCACTACTACAGTAATAGGTCTAGTTTATTTTAACTTATGTTACAACGCTATGTCAATTTTGACGTCGTTGTCAGGGAGTGCAGTGCTTTAGTTTTTATTCTCCATTTTAATTGTTTTTTATATATTTGTTCATACTAGTTTATTTTCAATTATTTCTTGATATTTTCATTTTTTGTTTCATGTTTGTAAAGAAAATAATAAAAAATTACATGGAAAGAAGTATTTATAACTTATATTCCTAATCCTATCGCTCAAATTGGACTGATTATACTAACTTTAGTTATGGTTGGGATAATCAACAGAATTACTTCCTTGATAGTATACAGGACACATAATAATTATTGTATAGACCAGAAGCTTCTTATCTGACTCAAGTACATCTTTGAAAGATTTTCTTAATATTATAACTGCTAAAAACATTCAACTTCAACAGAGTGTATAGGAGTTCCAGCAGGATGTAAGATAATTTTGACAAGATATAGGGTTTAGCGTCCAATATTTGGAAAAACAACAAAGCTCAGGTACTTCTCTGGAGGAATTAGTTAATGTTTGTGTTGCTAATAGTTTGCAATTGCAACATGAAGAGAAGCAATTCCAGTAAGAAAAAAGCTCCAGGATTTAAAACTTGGCAAGCTAGATAGGTCAGTTAATAGAAACTCTTGACCGCCTAGCATTACAAGGTGAAGAAATGCAACTATATCAACTTGAGGTGTACCCAAGGGACATTACTGTAGAGGCATTATAGAGTGACAAGGAGCTTGAGAATCTTGAGTAGACTACTCAAGGAATTACTTTTATGGAAGAAATGAAAAAGGAGCTCGAAATAGAAAAGGATACATCTTTTAGCTCGGAGGTAAATACTGAGTCCATAATTATTGTTGAGACTAGCCCTTCACCTTTACCTAGAAAGTTAGAGAAATTGAATGAGTATGAAAAGGGTGAAGAGACATTTGAAATATTTCCAAAGTGCATGGACTCAGTAGAGTTTAAGAGTTGGAGGATAAGGAAGATGTTAGAGGTGAATGATTATTAACTTAGACCCTATCCTGAACATCCTCATATGGAGAAAGCGCAAATTGTTATACCTAAAGATCATATTTTTGTCATGTGAGGAGAGTATGGAGTCAAGTCAATGACCCTAAATAAAGGTGCTTCTTGGGAGGCAATCTAAGGGAATTTAATTCCTTTTCCTTTAAATTTTGGCATTTATTTCCTTTATGCATGTGTGTTTGTAGTTGTTTATTTTACTTGTTTTAAGTTTTCAATAAAAATGAAAGAAAAACTAAAACAAACAAAAAAACATTTGCTCATTTTCTATTGCTTTTAGGACTATATAGTCATAAGTAGAGAATGAAATGACTTGAGCATTTCATGGCAACTTGAGCATGTACTTTTACTTTTGTGATTAGTCAATGTGCATTATCTTTATAAGAGTAGTGATTAGTCGTAGACAAAGTTGGTGAGATTTTGAGCCTTATTAGACTGACACATTCATATCAATCTCATTGTCTTTATTTATGTGTGACTTTCATGGCATGTACATCCTAACTTTTCCTTGGATTTGTATTCAAGACTACATTTTTATCACATGCATTAACACAAAAATGATTAGGCATTCTTTTCTTTTCTGAACTACATTAGTCAAATAGCCTACTTTATTGACATGATTTTTCCGTTCTTAAGCCCCTTTGAGCTTTATTTGCCTTTTCTTTGTGTATTAGCCACATTACATGCTTTAAACCTATCCAAATTTCCTTCCCAAGTCTTAAAGCTAATGGAATATTTGTTGATTATTGAGTTTGTAGATGTATAAAAGTATAAGTGTGAGAGTGTACATATGTGTGGGTTGGTTATAATGTTGGGATGCTATTTTATGTCTTATCATTGAAATTCCCATGTTGATATAGTTTGTTTTAATTTTCACAAAAAAAAGAGAAAGAAAGAAAAAAGAAAAGAAAAGAAAAAAGAAAGAAAGAAAGAAAAGAAAATGAAAAATGTTTAAATAAATGTAGCAAGGAGGAAGTGCATATGTGTTGAAAAATTGTTTATGATTAGTCTTTCATCCTAAAGTTGTATTGAATGAGCTACTTAAGTATGTTGAATATGAGGTGGACGTTAGTTTCAATGGTCACTCCTTATAGTTACCAAATCTTATTTATGATCAATTTTTGTTTGTGATATATGCTTCATGTGGTTTGTGTGTGAGAGCTTGAGTTTGAGCGAAGCAACATCATTTTTGCATTCATCATAGTTGATGTACACAATTGTAAGGGAATGTTGGATGTTACACTTGATGTCACATCGAGTGTTGTTTTATTTCATTAGCTTTAATGGCTTTCATGCTACTTTACTCAAATACATCTCACCTTATCTTTGCCCATATTATAACCTTGAAAATTCCTTTGATCTATGATTTTGCATGTGAACATTAGTGGTGGACAAATGAAATGATATGCAAAGTTGCAAAATGTCTTAACTGTGAATGGTATTTGAGGGTACCCATGAACATATCTTGCTTAAACACATTTTCCAAGTCTACCATTAGATTGCTCAGTTTCTGAAGATGATGCCTATTGATTGATCATGAGTAAAAGCTTGGAATGTTAAGTTCTTGCTATGATTTTTGAAAGTCATTCATCTTTGTTTATGATTATGTATTCCTAGAACATATGGGAAATGAGTCAATATTTTTGGGTCTGTGAGCTTAATTTTGATGTTTTGCCTAAGGACAGTTAAAAGTTAAGTATGGGAGAAATTGATATGTGCTTAATTGATTATACATTTACTCCATTACATTTAGTGACTATTGATATGAAATTGCTTAAGATACTCACTTTAGTTCATATGTAGTTTTAGGTACAATTCAGAAGTGAAAAAGCTATAGTGAGTCGAAAGCACTATAATTGACTCATTTTCTAAAGATTTGCAATCCTTTGTTTTCATGGAGAATGGAGTAGAGGATTAAAAGACAAGAAGAAGACAAGAAATGAAAACACAAAGAATAAGAACCAAGCCATATTGCTCACGCACAAAGTTGGAAACAAAATGCATAGTCGTGAACAATCACTCACGGTTGTGTATGGATTTGCATGGCCACCACTTGTCTATTTAAAAATAATCTGGTATTTTATTATAAGAGAAGTGTGGTGAGTAATGGTGGGATGATGGATGGTGGAAGGCTGCAATTCAGATGGAGAAAGATAATTAGAAAAGGATTAAGAATCATTCACGACCATATTAATTTGGTATGGCTATGAGCATTAACTCACAACCATGCCAAATTTGTTCACAGACATGAGTTTTAACTCACGACTATGCAATATACATGCATGGGCATGAGTCACTCTCACGCCCATGCAATGTTAAGTCATGATGATAGTGCCATGCACCACCATGAGGGGGACACCTCACCCTATTTAACCCTACATCTTTAATATAAACTGAGACATGTGATGGCGAGGGTTTGGATGAAAGTTTTGGAGTGTTTTCAGGTTGAAGCTTTGGGAGCCTTCAAGAGAGAAGAGAGTGTGATGAAGCTCTCACATATGGAGAGACCCATGAAGGGGTAGCTTTCTCGATGTCGATTTAGAGGTGCAATCGAAACCAACAACTTGATTGAGTGTATTTCTCCTTATATTTGTTGTTCAATTTCTTGTTGTTTTTTCTCTATTAGAAATTGATTATGTTATCTTGTGTTTATTGAATTGAGTATTGTGTAAGAATGATTTAATGCTCTATTTGATTTTTTTTATGCATAAACCCTTTGCTAGAATTGAATGCAATACGTAATCGTTGCGTTTCTGATTCATTTGCGACAATTAATGATCAGTAATTATTAGGTATAACATAAACTAGGTTAAATAATTTGAGCTTGTGTGATTATTGCTTAGATTGGTCTGTTTTTCTCATTCGTAAGGTGGTTATTCGACTAAATCTAGAGAGCATCTCCTAGGATATCTGATAGCTAGGGTTAATTAACGAGCTCTTCTTAATTAACTATAACCTAAGAAAAAATTGAAATTAATAGAGCTAGTTGTTAATCTACGACCAATAGTTCAAAGAGAGATGTGAAGTCAACAATTCAATGAAATATGTTTAATCAGCTGTAGGCCAAGATTAAATCAAAGAACTGGGTCCTTAATGAATTAACCACTTTCATCATTTTTGTATGTTTTCTTTAATTTGTTTTTGTTGGTTTGTTTTGTTTTATTTTCTTGTTTCAAACCAAACAAACCCCCCAAAACCTAAACACTAATTATTTTTATAACAAAGCCTAACCGAACACTCTGTGTGAGATTGACCTAGACTCACCACTATTACAGTAGTAGGTCTAGTTTATTTTGAATAGCATTATGATGCGCTACATCAATCCTCATCAAGGATCCATTAGGGAGTTGCTTATTGATTTCTTTACCTTATTACACCTCCCTTTCTTTAAGACGTGATAGGTGATCTGCCACTAAGTATTTGGCGCCCTTTTTGTCTCTATTAATCTCTATATCAAATTCTTGTAAAAGTAACACACATCAGATAAGTCTTAGCTTTGCGTCTTTCTTAGCGAAGAGGTATTTCAATGTCATATGGTCTATATAAATAATCACCTTAGACCTTAAAAGATAAGATCAAAACTTATTGCATGCAAATACCATTACTAGTAACTACTTTTCAGTAGTTATGTAATTCAATTGGGCTCTCGATTAAGTTTTTCTTACATAGCAGATAGCATGCAACTTTTTATCTTTTCACTACCTAACACACATCTTACCACTTGATCACTAGAACCAAACATAACTTTGAAAGGTAAAGACCAATATGATGATGTCAATATTGGTGCTAAAATGAGTGCCTCCTTTAACCCATTAAAAGCAACTAAATATTTATCATAAAAATTAAAACACATATTAAACCAACAAGTTAGTTATAGGTCTATCTACAAAAGAGAATTCCTTAATGAATTGATAGTAAAATCTTGTGTGTCCAAAAAATGCATGCATGCATTTGACATTATTAAGTGGTGTAAGCTTCTCAATGACTTCCTTATTGGCTCTATCCACTTCTATGCCTTGGCATGATATATTATGTAACACCCTACTCCCGCAAGACCCGAACCTGACATCCAGGAAGATATCCGAGTCTGTGACCCGTGAGGGTGGCATGCTAGAGCAGTCAAAACAGTTCAAAAACTCATTTTGATATTTTCTTTTTGAAAACTGTCGAGTGCACGGAAATCAAATAAACAATTCAGGCTCGCGATACAAAAACATTTTCATACGAAATCATTTTCGATCAAATAATATTTCAATACCCAAATCAGTTCATATACATATTATCATAGCCAAATCGGGCCCAATATAATTTCAGTACTAAAATGTGGAAATACAAATTTACACATATTCCAAATTAACATCAATGCAGACGTGAACTGATCCCGACCCTTACTCTGACTCTTTGCAGTAGACATACTCCCGTTTGTCTAACGGGGTAC
>JANIHY010000006.1:26358915-26371381 GCA_027479065.1 Erythroxylum brevipes | reverse complement strand
CGGATTGTTGCCTTATGTTAGATTCTATTAATTATTCCGATTTGTTATTCGATTTCGATTTGAAATCGTATTTCGTTCGCTATGTCTACTCGATTTGCTTTAGATACATTCTCTTCGATTTGCTTCTCTCGACTCCGTATTCGCTTCATCTTCGCTTTTGTTTCGGTTGGGATCCGGTTCCCGGATCGGGTCCCAACAGCATCTACCCATGCACTTCTTCTAAGTCATCAACTTTCTTGGTATTCCAAGAGTTCTGGTTATGTACGGTCTAATGCACGGTTGTGCATCAACGAAAACCTTAGAATTCTATATTTAAAGACATGAATAGAGAATTGAGGAAAGAGTAGACATTAGGAGGCAATTTCCATATGTGAAGTTCGTTCTCTAGGGGCTAATATTGGTCCAAGAAGAGGAAAACGCGAAGATTTCATCGAAAGAACCATCAGAATATAAGATGAAGCCTCTACATTGCGAGAATATTTGACATAAGATAATAAGGGGGATTTAGAATTATGATTCCGTTGTTTTCAATTCATTTTTCTATCAATGTATGCCTTCAAGTTCGATAATATGTAACTAAATGTCCAATTAGTATTTAGGTGAAATGAACCTCATGTTAATACTTTGATATGATTTGATTCTTTTATTAATGCAATTGGTTTGAATGATTATTATGATTCAATCACTTGTTTTATTTATGTACTAAGAATCAAGCATATTAGACCATAATTTGATTTCATACATAATGACTAAGAAATCCTACATTAAATAGATCCACGGTAATTGGAAGGAGTTAATTACAACCTTAGAGATAGGATAACATAAATCTTTTAGATTAAGGTCAAACCTAATAGAGGGATTCATAAGATGGTAATGCAATCCTATAAAATTTAACATGAGTAATTCCATTAGAAACCTTAGGATTAGTTGTTAGTAAACTCAAGGTCAGCTACTAGCATATCAGAGGAGTCTCCATGGCCTAATAAATCAATAAAACAATTACATAATAAAATAAATCAATATGTTAAGGGTTTAAGGGTATTTAAAACCTAGATACTAATTCTCCTACCAATAATTTCCTAAGTGCTTCCTTAATTCTCTGTTTAGTTTCGTTACTTATTTTATTTTACTTACCTTAGTTTTAGTTTCTTTTCATTAAAAACTTAAAATCAATCCTTACGTTAGATAATAAGGGAAGGTTAATTACTAGTATTCATCGTCTTCATGGAATCGACCTATACTTGCTGATATTAGCTATAGATACGTAATGCACTTGTAGTTATTACAATATTGACTTACTCATGAAATAGGTCAATCATTAACTATATCAATTCTCATGCAAAAGTTGCCTCCTTTGGATTCTTCATTACCTCAGTCATGTTGAACTCAACTTGTTCATCACTAATCCAAAGAATCAATTTCCCTTTATATACATCCACTAGTGCTCTTTTAGTATTTAATGGTCTACTAAAAATTAATGGATAGTTTCAATCTTCTTCAAAGTCTAACATTACAAATCCACAGTAATGATAAACTTGTCCACTTTGACATCATGTCCTCCACCACAGTAAATAGTTTCTTTATTGATTGATTCACCAATTGAATGAGCATGGATGTTGGTTTCACATCTTCTAACGCCAATTTTTTAAAATAAAAAAATCATAATATTAATACTTGTACCTAAGTAACATAAACACTTAGCAAATTATAAATTACTAACTGCACAGGATATAGTAAAACTCCCTGGATCCTTCAATTTTAAGGGTACGTAACTAGTAATTATAAAGTTGTAACTCTTCATCAAGGAGACCATTTAATTATCCTCCCAAGTTCAATTGTTTGATAATATATCTTTTAAGAAACTTTGCATACTTCACATGTTTTCCAAAGCTTCCACAAAGGATAAGTTGGTTTGCAATTTCTTCAACTTCTCTAAAAACTTTACAAATTGCACATCTGTTTGATTTTTCAGCCTTTTTTGGAATGGGATCTTTGGAACATATGGAGTGGGTGGGACATATGGTAGTTCCTCCTTTTTTTCTTCCTTCTTATTCTTCAAACTCTTTCTCACTTCTAAATGTGATGGTTTTTAGTTGCCCCTTTGGATTAGACTTCGTACTTGGAAGACTCCCCACACTTTGTGTAAACATTGTGTTTGTTAATTTCCCACTTTAATCTCCAAATTGTGGATGGAAGAAACATGATTTTTGCAATTTGGTTGAACTTAGCTTCCATCATATTCTAGCTCTCATCTTCCCTCATAAACTTGAAATTTAGCATATCCATTAACTTGTGCATCTTTGATTTTAATGAGTCATGGTTATCTTGTTAAAATTCCGATGGACCTTGTGCTGATTATGTTCATTGTTAGATTAAGAGAAATTTTGGTGGTAAGTATTTGAGTAAAGATTATTACCACCTCAACCAAGTTTTTCTCCCATGAAATTTAGTTGCTCCATATTATTGTTTTCCATTAGGAAGTAATCAGTTGTAATAAGGCCTTCTCTACCACATAATTTGCATATAGGTTGTATTACTTCTAGTAGGTTGGAAGAAGTGATATTGGGATGTTTATTTTCTTAACCAATTTGCTACTTTATCATGTAATGCTTCCACTAAATCAATAACAATCACTCCATTTTAATTTTAAAAAATTGGTTATTGTTTGCTCCTCTCTAATATCTATAAACAACAATTATTTTAATTGGAAATTGGTTTGAAACATGTTCAACAAGGATAGTTTGATCTCTAAACTATTTGTCTACACTAATAGTCTTATGATCCCTTGTGATCCCTTCTTGATTAACATTGAAACCCCACCTTATGAATTCTATAAGGGTTCTTTCCTGACCTCATTCACTACAAGAAAATTGTAAATTATCGATGGAAAAAATTTGATAGTAAATTAGCAATAGAAATTGCTTTTCGTAGGTAAAGTGTCGAGAAAAAAGATGACTTGTGATGGAAAAATATGTCAATAAGGGAGGAGAAAAAACTTTGTCGACAGAAATTAGCAATAGATCAGGGAAAGTCATCGTAAAAATATGTGCCAATGATTCTTGATAAAAAATGCCTATGAAATTTCCTGATAGAAATGAATTTCATCAGTAAATTCAACGACGTCAGGTTGTTCTTTTAATTGGAAGGAAAATGATGTCATGTATTCAACCACAAACAATGTCATTTCCTTATCATGTTTAAGCTAGGGCATTAAACCTTTCTCCTCATCTATCGAAGGTGTCTGAAAATGTTGTGTTTTTTTCCCTCTAACCTCGTCGTTATCGTCTTTTGTTATTCTTCGATTATACATTATTGTCATCATCTCTGTCTCTAATTATTCATCCATCATGGTTAGTTATTCCTCATTTTCACTTGGTTTTTTATTTTTCTGCTTGTTATTGTTATGGAAACTTTTGTTTGGGTCAGTTTTGGTTGATGTCCTTTGTGATTTCTGCATTTATTTACGTTGTTAATGGTTCATTATAAGTATGAATGTGTTCTTGTTAATAGAGAATTCCAGATACGAGTGGTTTTGTTAATACTTAGGGAAGAATTTGTTATGCCTATAAAGTGTTCGATGAAAGGCTTAAAGGGATAAATTTGTTTTGTTTTAATATGGTAAGTTAAATGGATTCAGATACAGTGTGGATAAGATTTAGATACAATTTTTATACTTTACAACAAAAACCAGTGCAGTAACACTTAAAATTGTTGGTTTAGTGAAAATATATAATTAAACTATCATATGTTTTCCTTAATCGTAATTGTTAACAATAACAGAAGGTCAAAACATATATTAGGGGAAAAAAAGTTGTAATGATGATGGTGAATTAAGTATAAGTTGATTAGTTTTAGAACTAAACGAAATTAAATGAGACAAATCATTGATGGCATGGCATTGGTAGGGATAGATACGAATTTGGCATGTCTTTTTCACCTTTAGAATTAGTTTATATTGTACACTAATTATAGTCTTACCTAGAGGCTAGGGATTGAAAATAAACATGCAATACCTATAATAGATATTAGGTCTTAAAATCAAATTGAAATGCCAAAGTTACACCTTAGGGCTTAAAAATAAAATAAATAGAAATGGAATGCCTAGAATGAATATTAGCTATTTGTTGGCAAATTGCTTTATTTGACTGATACTCACACATGTTGTTCATCAATTAAGTCAATATATCGATAAGCCAAGTATAGTTCATTTGTAGGTTGCTTATACGATAGTAAGATATGTTAAGGATAATAAAGATGAAAGCCTTATCTTTCCTAAAAAAAATCTTCTATGATTGTAAAGTTTTTATAACTTAGAATGTGGTGATTGTCCAATCACTAAGGTGGAATTGGTTGCGATTGAGTTATCTAATTTTGAAATCATTTGGTAGAATAGGTTGGTTTCAATTTTGAGGGGAAATGGTTAGAGACTTGTAAAAACTTAAGGGGCATAAAGGATCTAAAGATGTGTAAAGTAAAGATTAAATGTTATGTAAGATTAATACAGATACTACCGTAATGATTATTATATCTTACTACAGTCACTTTTTAAATAATAATTTTGCAAAAATGAGCAATGTTGATAGATCTTGGATGTATGGTTTCATTAATCATGAGTTTGTTAAGAGAGTTGAAGCTTTTATTCACTGTACATGTTCTCAACCTGCATATATGGATGATCCAAAGAACATATGTCTATGTAAAAGTGCAAACATATTCATTTTCTTCCTATTGATGAGATAAATCTCCATTTGTTAAGAAAAGGGTTTGTTCCAAATTATTTTGAGTGGACGCGAAATGGGGAGCCATTAATTTGTAGCACTTCAAAGGGTAATGAAGTAAACTTCTCAATAAATATAGATGGGTTTGAAGGGAGAACTGGATTTATAACAAATAATGTCGGTGCAACTAAAAGTCCTTACATCAAAATGGTTTATGATGTAGCTGATTATACCTTTCAGGCAAAAATAGAAAATCTTGAAGACAAACCAAACCTACACGAAAAAAGTTCTTTGACTTACTAAAATCAACTGACCAAGAATTATAGCCAGATTGTTAGACGATGACTTAATTATCTTCAGTTGCTTGAATATTAAACATAAAGTTTGAAGGGCATTTTTTTTAATCAAAGTTTTGATGAAATTCTTGCTTGGCATAATGAATCATTGCCTCCTGATCATACAATGGTTGATAATTTTTACAATATGGAGAAACTTATTAAAGGTCTTGGTTTTCTAGTTGAAAAAATTGATTGTTGCAAATTGGGATGTATGTTTTTACCATAGGAACCATATCTTCTAGGTTTAGGACATGAACCATATATATATACATGGAATTTCTTTTTAGCTTTAGATATAGAAGATGATACAAGAGCATTGAAGTTTCTATGCCTTAAATTGGAGTCTATATGCTCATATGATGACATAGACAATGGCTCAATAATATGCACATCATTTTTGTTACAAAAAAATTTCTTATCATTACATGATGTACTTCTATAAGTTTAATCAACTACATGCTTACCATTTAAGATTTTTTGGGACACAAAATGCATTATAGTTTTTCAGTTACTAAATTAGAATTATAAAATGATGCTTTAAGGATATTTCTCCTTATTATTATGCAATAAACATGCTCATTTTCATTGCCAACAACCACACTCTTAGATTATATAAGGTCATACACATAGCATTTCAATTGCTCATCTCAATCAATATGAATCAAAGAGTTTTTGGGCTTCTTTATAATTGGAAGATATTTTCTTCATTTTTATGCTTATAGCCTCTTCGCACTCATCTAACTCGTCATATGAAAGATTAATATCATAATTATTATTCTCATCACAAGAGATTTACTATTGGGATAGCTTATTATTATTAGATATAAAGCAAAACTATGCATAATATTTTTTGCTTCATGACTTTAAGAAATAATAGTGTCATCTTATTAAACCTTTAATTACTTTCTTCTTCTTATTTAATTATTTTTCTCTCTTAATCTTTCATAATTTCTTAAATTTCTTTGTGAATATATTTATATCATCCTCATCACTCGCACTTATATAGGTCTTATATATAATTTTCCTCCTCCTTAGAGACTTTAAAAATCACACCTCTTCTTGTTGAAGTAAGATTCTTTTCATGTAATTCATTCATCTACACCTTATAAGTTAGTGATTAGATTAGATTTTCCAATAGTATGGTCCTTAATTTTTATATTTTTGTTTATTGTCTTCCTTGTCGATCGTGTTCTGTGTTGAAGAGCATTGATAATTGTCCAACCTCAATTGTCTTCTTTATAGTTTGCGATTATTCATTTATTAAGGTAAGTCATTCAACTAAGTAATGTGTACAATGTGATCGATTTTGTGTTGTTCTTTGCAATTTAACCTATAATAATGATTGATGAGATTTTAGGTTGGGGTTTATTAGTCTAAGTATTTATGTTTGGGCATCGTTTAAATTGAAACTTAAAAACTTGAACTTGTCGGTGATCAACTCAAACTTAGTATTAACATAAGAAATTCACGTAATTGATAAGACAATTCTTTGCATAATAAGCCCATAGGATGGTTTATAGACTAGAAACTAGTGATGTGACTCCCATGAGACTTATCGGTGAAAAATTCCATAAGTCTAGGAGCCAAAGGGAGAACTTGCTTTATCGATTCATCTGGTCTAATAATGTCACGTACTACAGTGTTTTTTTAATTTCCACTTATTTTTTATTGTAAACCAATTTCCACTCTTTTTATTTTATTATAAAGTTAGAAAAAATAATATATAGGTATTTTTTTTTACTTCTTAATGTCACTTCTTCCAAGATATTGGCTGGCAAATTGCTTTATTTGATTGATACTCACATATGTTGTCCACAATTAAGTCAATATATTGATAAGCCAAGTATAGTTCATTTGTAGGTTGCTTATACGGTATTAAGATAGTAAGGATAATAAAGATGAAAGCCTTATCTTTATCTTTCCTAAAACTGCTTCTATGATTAAGGTTATTATGACTTAGAATGTGGTGATTGTCCAATCACTATAGGGGAATTGGTTATGATTGTGTAATCTAATTTTGAAATCATATGGTAGGATAGGTTGGTTTCAATTTTTAGGGGAAATGGTCAGAGACTTGTAAAAACTTAGGGGACATGAAGGATCTATTGCTGTGTAAAGTAAAGATTAAATGTTCTGTAAGATTAATATGGATACTACCGTAAATGTTCTGTAAGATTATAACAGTTTTATAGAAATGAGTAATGTTGATAGATCTTGGATATATAGATGATTAACACTTGATGATTCCATTAATCCTAAGTTTGTTGAGAGATTTGAAGCTTTTATTCACTATGCATGTTCTCAACCTATATATATGGATGGTCCAAAGATCATATGTCTATGTAAAATGTAGCGACCCGGGCACTGCGTGGGAGAGCCCTCAGGGTATGCACCACCTCAGGGGGCCCGCGACCGCTACTTGTGGAGCCCGGTCTCCACCGCCATCACTCCAGGTATTGTCCTCTTTGGTTCAGGGGTGAGCCACTGCTCAAACCCAAGACCTCAAGGTTTTGTTGTTCTTTAAGAACACGCCTCTTACCATTGATGCATGAAGAGGGATGTGAGAAGGGCGATGAAGAGATTTAAAATTGGTGGCTTTGTTAGGAAAATTTAGGGATGGCAAAATCTGCGATGAAGAGATTTAAAATTGGTGGTTTCGTTAGGAAAATTTAGGGATGGCAAAATAGGCTAAGCCCAGCCACGCTCGTGACCCGACTGTTCTTTAAAAAACGATGTTGTTTTTATTTTTCTTAAAAAATATATATATGACGGGCTGAACCACGGGTTAACCCATCCTTGCCCGTCGGGTCGTGAGCCACACGAGCTAGGGGTCGGGCTGGTTGGGCCATTAGTAGCCTGGGCCTAGCCCACCCATTGAAGGAAATAAAAAATTTTAAAGTTAAGTATGGGATAAAATTAAGAGTTTTTGTTAATTTGAAGTTTAATTAGGGTTTAATTAATTTTATTTAAGATGAACTAATATCAATAAGATAAATTATTCAGTTATGAGTATTTCTAAAAAAGAGACAGGTCACAACCTATATGTACTAAAAACCTTAAAAAGTATTAAAAATAATATAATTATGCAAAGATCAGATCACCGAAGAATAAGCTTTATAATTACCAAAAAAAAAGAATAAGCTTTATAAAAGTTTTTGGTCATTTCAAAAAAAGAATAAAGCTATGCGACGCATATATGATAGTGTGTCCAAAAGGTAATATAATTTTGTGAAATGATAGAAGACTGATGTAATTATAGGATTCAATTTGAATTTTTTTTTATAATACGTAAAATGTTCAAATTTAACTTGTTTAAACATAAATATTGAAGTTAAATTAACTTTTTTAGCCCCGAAAAAAGGGTTTAAGATTGGAATTCGTTTATTAGCAAAATGGCAAAGTCGGAAATTACATCTAACGCAGAGAATTTATTCATTTACTAGTTCAATAGCCTGTTTCTTTTGGTTTTTTGTTTTAATTGGATGGGCCTGAGAGGAAAAGCGATGCGCTAAGAAAGAGAGGAAAAGCGATGCACAAGTCTAGACTACAAGAGCTGTGCCAAAGGCGAAGGTGGGAACTGCCGGTGTACCAGTTCCGTAAAGAAGGCTCAGACCATGCCCCTCGCTTCCAAGCTACGGTCATCGTCCAAGATTGCTCCTTCTCTACGCATTCTTTCTTCAACTCCTCAAAGGAAGCCCAAAACGACGCCGCCAAGGTCGCTATCGATTACCTCTCCGGCTCCCAACGTCCCTCCCTAAGTTATACTCCTCTTTCAACTTCTACCTCAACTCCTGGTAAAATATTCGTTCTTTTTCTTTTCGCTTTATAGCCTGGTTTGGACCTTAATCGACTTTTCTCCTTGGAGTTCTCTTGGAAAGCTGATTGGTTATTTCTAATAATGTTATTTGTGATTTTGTTGTTTCTAAATTCAAATTTAACGTCGGATTCTTGGTTTTCTTAAAATAAATATCATGCAGATCGTGTGAATGAAAGCATCGGAGAGATTAGTCATGATCATGGAGCACAATTATTGATACCAAGGGAAAATGATGAAAGTAAAAGTGCAAGGGTGCGTAAATTTTTTTACTTGATTGTTCCTTTTCCTTCATCTTGTCGTTGATTAACCATAGTCTTTACAATTATAAGTACCTTCTAGAAAGGTGATAATTGACGGTGAAGTGACCAACTTCTTAAAATCTTCTTGTTTCAGACTTGCAGTAAGGTTCGTTTGTTTCTCTGCAGCTATATTTGTTGTTTGATTACCCATTATATATAACCTTTTAGGTTGATTCAGCTTTCAAAAACCTTTTGCAAGAACTGGCTCATAGGAAAGGTTACCAGTTACCAACTTATGTTACAGTGGTGAACGGTGAAGTTCATCTGCCAACCTTTCTTTCGACTGTGAAGGTAGGAGGACAGTGTTTTAAAGGACAAGAAGCAAAAACTAAGAAGCAAGCTGAATTAAGTGCAGCAAAAGTTGCTTATACAACCCTTCAGCAGCGTATGTATATACAAAGATCTCCTATGGAGTTATGCAGACTATTTCATGCTTGAGAATCCAGTTGATATAAACGTTCTTTATGATGCTTATTCTAATAGATTAACAACGGATTTGAAGTTTTAAGTTTCAATATTACGCTAATAAAATTGTTTGTTGTCATTGCAACTAATCCGATGATATATTGTAATGCATGGCTGCATGGTTAAAAGAGGTGGGTGTTGAAACCATATACTTTAATTGTTGCCCATGTGCTAAAGGAAATTAATTACTTTTTATTAGATCATTTTCATTGTTGTAGGTCCTTCAAGCATTGAAATGAACAGTAGTCCCACAACAGATGGGGAATTGCAAGAGGCAAATCGTACTCCTTCAAGGAATCAAATTGCTGTCAATGATGATAGCTCCAGAGGTAAGGAAATTTTAATTGCTACTTGATCTTTTCTCTGGATACTCTTAAATTACATTTATTGTTGCATTGTATATTTGCTGTCAGTAATCATCCAAACTAGGTGTCGATGCAATAGCTTTTTTCCTGGATCCAAAGCAGTAGTTTACTTTGGAAGGAGAAAATTAATGTTCTTAAGTTCTTTTAACCAAGAAATAATTGTCCTTCTTACTTCTGTAACCATTTTTGTAATCATCTGATATATTGTTTGATCAGTATTTTGTATTAGCTTGACAATTATGAAGTCCACGTATTTCTAATAAATTTGATGGAAAGAGCCTTTTTTTCTTGGGAAGATGAAGTTTATTTATCCTTTTTTCATAGAACTAGATGTTCATGATTATCTATAGATATTGGTGTAATTCTTATGCCATATTCTTTGATCAGATTTCCTTGTTGGTGTTAAAGTAAGGAACTTTATTTCTCTTTGGCTTTGATTGTCTTCTTTAGGAGTATCCATCATAATATGTTTGTACAACTTGCTTATAAACTAGTTTTCTTTTTCTAAGATTTTAATCATTCTTGTTCCTCACCTTTTAATAGGGATGGCAATGGGTCATGGGCCGGTCTCGCTAATTTTTTAAAATAATTTTTTTAAAGATTAAATATATACAATAACGTCTTTTTTTAAATTACCCAGGCCCAGGCTTATCCAAGGCCTAACTCTTCTAAACAAAACGATGTCATTTTGTTTAAAAAAGTTGAGACCTGTCTAGGTCTGATTTGGCCCATGAGCTAGCCCATTGAAAACAACTGAATTTAGGCCCATGGGCCAACTCATTCTCATCCCTACCTATTAAAGGTAATTTGCTGGAAATATCATGCTACTGTACACTCTTCACTAAACTGCGTTTTACAGCCCTGACCAAAAACTCTTGCTACAAATTTCTCTCATTTGAATCTTTTTTTTCCCCCCTTCTCTTACCCATCCAAAGCTGCCTAGAAATTCATTACGTCAGTGTTGAACCACTTTTTCTTCCCAGAGTGAGTATGAGTTCCCCTTGTTTTCTATAGAAAATCTAGAAATCTTTGTGAGTCCATTATGCACATATCGAACAAAAGCAGCAGGTTTATTCAGCCTAGAGAAAAGAATAATTGCTTGAATTCATACAATACTCACATTTGTATTTAATTGCTAAAACTGAAAAATGGAAAGGAAGAATGCAAGCATAAATTCTAAATTCCTTTTTCTGTTTGTCTTGCAATTTTGTTGGCATATAGAATTGAGACATACGTACAAAAATCAATTACAAATCTACGCTGCAAAGAGAAATCTTGATCTGCCTTTATACTCTTGGGAGCGTATGGGTCCTCCTCATGCTTGCAGCTTCAAGTGTAAAGTTGTAGTTGATGGGAAAACTTATGAGAGTCAGGAATTTTATCCCACATTAGCCAAAGCGGAACATGCAGCTGCCAAAGTTGCTTTGATGTCTTTGTCCCCAGACAACGTTGAAGAGGTCAGTTTTGTAGTAACCATTGTTGGTGTTAGCATTTCCTTTTTGAAATTTATGAATATTTTGATTTTCTCATGCGCTTTCTTTCTTTGTTTTCTCTATATTTTCTGACTCAGGATGAATCTATTTACAAGAATCTCTTACAAGATTTGGTTCAAAAATATCGTTATCCTTTGCCAATCTATGACACGAAGAAATCTGGTGAGCTTCATTCACCAGTTTTCTTCTCAACCGTAGAAGTAAAAGGACAGATTTTTAGAGGGCTTGAAGCAAGAACCAAAAAGCAAGCCGAGATGAGTGCAGCAAAAATAGCTTACACATCTCTAAGACAGTGTATGTATTCAAAGACATCTCTATGCATTCTTTCTCACAGATACATAGATATATGCAATATCTTCTAAGCTATTCTCTTTAGATTGTCTTTCAATATGTCTCCTATCTTTTGGCTTGAGATAATGCAATTGATCTTTTTTTCCATTTGCTTTATTAACTTCCAATCTACCATGTAAATTTAACTATTGCCAACTTTCGTGGACTCAATCATTCTAGTAGTGGTCAGTGATTTCATTTTGATTTCTTTTCTATGATTTTTTAATTTACAAGCTCTTGATCCTTGGATTTCATTTTGGGATGGCACTGATTGGAGAAAGTAAAGAAGGAAGGGAGGACATTTTCTATGAATTTTTTTGGAAAGAAATTATTAGAGCTCCCTTGTTGGTGGCCAAGCACAAAATCCTATGTGGCTGAAGAGGAGAGAATTTTCTATTCTATGCCTTAATAAAGATTCATTTGCTTATTGAACTTTTGCATCTTTTATCATATTTTTCAATGTGAAATTTCTTCTTCATTCAGTTGCTATGCAATGGTTTGATATCAATGGATCATGTGTTATGTTTTCTAAATGAAATTGAGTCAAGTTTTCTGATGGTTTTTTGTTAGGCCCCCTATTTCTAAGGTCTACGTTAGAAGGGGAAAGGGGAAGGGTAATTGAGTAAGTGTCTATGTTCTGT
>JANIHY010000006.1:26324665-26351032 GCA_027479065.1 Erythroxylum brevipes | reverse complement strand
GTATATCTTATCTTATCTACTAGAAGATAAACTTATCTCCTAGAAGATAATCTCCTAAGCTAACTAAACTTATCTAAAATAATTATCCAACACTCCCCCTCAAGTTGAGGAATAGATATTTATCATTCCCAACTTGCTTAGAATTGTCTCGAATCTAGGCAAGCATGATCTTTGTGAAGATATCGACTTCCTGTGCTTCAGTAGGGACATAGCATAGATCAATGTCCCCTTCTTCTATTTCACATTTGATAAAGCTCCTGTCAATTCTAAAGAATTGGGTTCTTCACTATACTGATGGCTGATTTACTATCACTGGAGACTTTGGTGGGAGAGGAAGTGGTGACCTGTAGGTCTTGCATCAACCTCTCTAACCAAATAACTTCACAAATTCTCTGTGCAATTGCCCTAAACTCTGCTTCTGCACTACAACGGACTGCTTCTTGCTTCTCCATGTGACAAGATTCCCCCATAGTTTAGTACAATAACCAAATGTTGACCAACTGTCTTCAATTCAACTAGCCCAATCTGCATCCGTGAAACCTTCTATGCTTCTTTTCTCATTTTTCTGAAACATTAATCCTTTACCTAGACTGCCTTTGAGATATCTTAGAATATGGTTGACTGCCACTAAATATCTGAGTTAGAGAGTGCATAAATTGGCTAACAGTACTCATAGAATAAGCAATAGCTGGTCTGGTTAGTGACAAATAGATAAGTTTTCCTACTAACCTTTGGTATCTTCCTTTGTCCATAGGAGGATCTTCTTCATTTTTCTTTAATTTCTAGTTTTTCTCCAGTGGAGTTCCCATAGGTTTGCAACCCATCTTTCCTGTTTCTTCTAGTAAATCAAGAATGTATTTTCGTTGAGATATGAAAATACCTTCCTTACTTCTAGCAATCTCCATTCCAAGAAAGTGTCTTAATGCTCTGAGGTCTTTTACCCTAAATTCTAGCCTCAATTTTTGTTTAAGATCATTGATCTCACTAGTGTCATCACCTGTGATTATAAAATCGTCCACTTACACAATCAAGATGGATTTCTTTCCATTTTTTCCACACTTCACAAACATTGTGTGATCAACTTGTCCTTGTTTGTATCCAAACCTGCAAAGAGTGTCACTGAACCTCTTAAACCATACTCATGAGGACTGTTTGAGGCTGTATAAGGATTTTTTTAGTTTGCAAACTCTTCCCCTTCCTTCTTCAGTTTCAAAACCTGGTGGTATCCTCATATATACTTCCTCATCTAATGTACCATTTAGGAAGACATTTTTAATGTCGAGCTGATGGAGTTCCCAATCTAGATTTACAGCTAATGATAGAAGGACTCTAATTGTGTTTAATTTCGCAACTGGAGTAAATGTCTCCTCATAATCTATTCCATAGGTTTTTGTAAAGCCTTAAGCCACTAATTTAGCCTTATACTTTTCAATCTCTCCATCTACCCTATACTTCATAGTGAACACTCGCTTGCTACCAACCACCTTTTTTCTTTAGGTAGATCCACAATCTCCCATGTTTTATTATCAGGTGAAGCTTTCATTTCTTCAAGTACAGCTTCCTTCCACTTAGGTTCTTGGAATGCATGATGTACATTTCTTGGAATTCTTACACTGTCAAGCTTAGTAGTGAAAGCTTTAAATTTTGAAGATAATTTTGAGTAAGTCAAATAATCTGAAATAGGATATTTAGTACATGATCTTACCCCCTATTGTAGTGCAATTGGCAAATCTAAGTCACTTACCATAGTCTCCCTAGTAGCCAGTTCCTGGTCCAATGATTGGTCTTGTTGAGGAGCTTTAGGCTTCGATAATACACTAAGGTTGGATTTTCAGGAATTGGTTCTCCCACAAAATTGGACTGGATAGTTTTAGGTTCAATGGTAGGTGTTTGCTGTGTTTGCGGGTTTTGTGGGAAGGCTTGTGAGATAGGAAGTGATATGCTTGGGTCTCAATAAATCTCTTCATGGGATGTCTCCCTCTGAAGAGAGGTATTGGTGAAGTATGGTTGTTGTTCAAAAAAAGTGACATCATATGAAACAAAGGATTTGTTTGTAGAAGGTGAGAAACACTTATAACCCTTTTGAGTGGGAGAGTACCTAACAAACACACATTTAATAGCTCGTGGGTCAAGTTTGCTTCTATTGGGTTGATTGTTGTGTATGAAAATAGTACACCCAAAGACTTTTGGAGGAAGAGAATTAAGGAGCTTAATGTCACCTAATGGGGTTTGAAATTAAAGAGTTTTTGAAGGAAGACAATTTATCAAGTATGAGGCAATAAAATGGCTTCTCCTCAGTAGGGTTTTGGAACAAAGTTGGTAAACATCATAGATCGGTCTACTTCTAAAAGATGACGATTCTTTCTCTCCGCTATCCCATTTTGTTGTGGGGTATAAGTACAAGAGCTCTGGTGAATGATCCCATTTTCAGTGAGATATTGAATAAAATCAGTTGAAAAATATTCTCTCCCATTGTCTATACATACTACTTGAATAGAGGTCTGGAATACATTTTGGATGAGTTTGTAAAACCGTTTAAAGATATGATAGGCTTCAAATTTGTCTTCGTCTAAGTATACCCAAGATACCCTTGTATGATTATCAATGAAATTGATAAACCAACGACTACCTGTTAGACTTGTAACTCTAGCAAGATCCTAGATATCACTATAAATTAATTGGAAAGGTTATGAGGGTATGTATGAGTGTATGAGATAAGCATTTTTGCTTTGTTTTGCAAGGACACATTGCTCACAATATAAAGAAATCTGATATTTATTGACGAAAAGGTTTGGATATAACATTTTCAAATATGGAAAATTGGGATGACCAAGGCGTTGATGCCATAACATAACATCAGAATTTAACATAACTAAAAGGGAAATCCTATGTGGTGATTTGGATTCAGTAGGAGTACTCTTTCTTGAGAAGTAGTAAAGTCCATCTTTCTCCTTAGCACTGCCAATCATCTTCCCCGAACACCGGTCTTGAAATTCACAATGAGATAGAAAGAACGTGGGTGGTAGGACTTATCACAGTGGTCACACCATTACTTGTTCTTGGTTTCTTACTCTCGGGTTTGGTAAGTAGCCTCCTTTCTAGAGTTTGCCACTAAAGCTGAGCCTTGAAAGGTTTGCTCAGAAATGTGTGAGGTAAGCATGACCTCTTTCCTACTCTCTTCCCTACGAATCTCAACAAACGTTTCTTGGATTGATGACAATGGTTTTAAACCAAGTAACCTTCCTCGCACTTCATCAAGTCCAACATTAAGTCCTTGCAAGAAATCAAAAATTCTTTCCTTCTCCAATAATTTTTTGTATTTATTGGCATCAACACGACACTCCCAATTTATTGCATAAAATAGATCCATCTCCTGCCATAATTTAGTAAGTTATAATACTCGATAACAAACATATTACCTTGATATTTCTAATTTTTGATCTGATTTCAAAGCATTGAGAACTTTTTTCCAAATCAGAATATATTTCTTGCACAGCTTCCCAGATTTCTCTTGCAGTTTTGCAGATTAGGTAGGTTCTTCCTATTTTTGGCTCCATTGAATTTATAAGCCAAGTCATGACAATAGAATTCTCAGCTTCCCAAGCACTGTAAGTGACTACTGTTTCATGTGGTTGAGGAATTGCCCCTGTTAGATATCCAACCTTGTCTCTTCCTTTGATTACGAGCATGACTGATTGGAACCATTCTCGAAAATTCGTTCCATTTAATCTATTTTGTGTGATTTGCAACGAAAGATTATCAATAGGAGGAGATGGAGTTTGGGTTGAAGGTATTATGTAACTAAGTGTTTGGGATGAGGTTTGGAACTCATCAAAGGAACTGAAGGTTGGTTGAACTTCAGCCATGATTTGGCTGGAGGAAAAATTATGCTATCAGAATCGGTAGCTCTGATACCATGAAACAAGAGGGTATAGAAAATATCAGAAGAAAAGGCCACTTTATTTCTTTGGTCATATATAATTTATACACAAGCATAACCTATTCTAATACTACTATACTACTAGATTTTTGTGTATACTAACTTATTCAATCTATAGCTATCTTATCTTATCTACTAGAAGATAAACTTATCTCCTAGAAGATAATCTCCTAAGCTAACTAAACTTGTCTAAAATAATTATCCAACATTATGTGTTTGTTCAGAGAAGGTGGTGAATTTGGATATAGAAGTTCAGTTAATTTTATGTATCATATTTATGCTTACAACTAGGTTGCTAGGGTGAAATCTGTCGTAATTTGATTTCCAAATAAGTTAACTACTTTTCTAATAGTTCGTTAACCTCGAGGATAATGGATGATTCAGGTTGATAGGCTTAACCTTGTGGTATCATTTCTGGTGTTGCATGTAGAATCAGATCATTGTGAATCGTATCAGGGGCTGAAAATTTTTTCAGAATTATCCTGTTAAGATCATATGTTTTCATATGTCTGCTTTTACTTTCTTCTAGGATGCAATGAAGTCAATAACAAAAAGATTTTCTCAGGTGTATGATGACAAGAAGAGACAATCCAGATGGATCACTTTGGAGGCTTGCTGTTGAAGGCTTCAACCATATTCTTGTTGATGATCTTTGCAATGTCACCAAGAATCAAGATTCCAAAATTCCTAGACCTGCCAGAATGCGTATTTGGAAAGAAGTAGCAGATGTCTATGAAATTTTCCTTGTGAGCTATTGTGGGCGTGCCATCCCTGCCAGCACCCTCTCAGCTGCAACACTGAAGGCTGATGAAGCACTTGAGATGACAATCTTACATATCCTTGGGGATAAGATTCTCAAGTCCCCAGTTGATGCACCTCTTGATGTAAGTTTCTTGGAAAAGTGTGCACAATGCATGATGCCGTTTGACTAGCAGTGTCAAGTGGTAATATTTGTTGCTGAAAAAATTATAGCCTGTTCTACTTGTTTTATCAAGGTTAAATAGTTGAATGAGTCAGATATATGTTGTAATACTCGGTCACCTTTCACTAGCCTGAATGATGGTTTGATGGTATTGAAAGTGGTTATGCTCTAAGTTATAATGTGCCATATGCTTTATGCTTAGCATTATTTAGTTTGGGGCTTCAATGGGGACGTCTCTAATTTGCTTCTGTCTATTATGCTATTTTCTTGATATGTAGATTCTGCAACGAATTGTTTCCACTTTGGACCGATGTGCATCACGCACATGCTCTCTGCCTTTGGAGACTGTGGAACTTATGCCTTCTCACTGTGGCAGATTCTCGCTGATTTGCTTACAGAAGCTGTTTTCCTTGAGCAGGTGGAACTTTCAATTAATTCATTCGGACCTCTTGTGACTTCTCATTGTTTTTCACCCATTGCAGTAATCATTTTCAATTATTTCATTCGAACCTTCTTGTTGTCATCACAGCAATCATTTTCAATTATTTTTCTTGCATTTTAGTTGTGATGATGAAGGCAGTGGCTGGAACTTGACAAGATCTGAAGTCAGTAAGATCTCAATGATGGTACTCATTAGCAGATGTGCATGTATCTTGAACAGATTTCTCGTTGATGAAAATGAGCTAGGTATGCAGCTTCTTGAGATCCACCTCTCAATTGGTTATCCCTGTTGACTTACTTATCTCTTATGTTCACCAGGTGAACGCCAGTTGCCACCTATGAGAGTTGACGAAATTATATTTGTTCTCCAAGAACTTGCCCGTGTAAGAGTCCATCCAGATACAGCATCTATTCTTCCTCTACATCCTAATCTAACTGGTCTACCAGTTCAACAAAATCAAGAGAAGCGTCCACATCTGCTTGTTTTGTTTCCCTCTTTTTGCGAGCTAGTATCAACGAGGTCTGTACTGTTATACTTTGGGGTTAAAATTTCAATGGTGCATTTATTAATCTGCGTTAGCTGAACTCTTGTTCTACATCTTTTTTGAATCATATTTTATCAATCTGACTGAAAGCGATGAATTGACGATATAAAAAGTATAGAGAGGACTCTAAACAAATAAAAACAGTACAAAATGGGCTGATGTCTTGCCTGACAGGCGTGCGCACGTAGACATACAAAGGTTATCTCAGCTATGGTCTAACCTGTGCTTTTAATCTTTGAATAAGCAGGGAGCCAAGAGTGAGGAAATTGGTGCAAGCTTTACTCCAACTTATCACAACCGAACTGGGGCTCCAAAAAGTGAACATTACAAGCTGATGATATGTAGATACGAGGAAGATTGTATGGTAAATTGGTAATGAGTGCTTGTTTATAGATGATAAAAGCATAGCCTAGGTGAGGAATTTTTTCCGTCCTCCCATTTTACAGTGTGCATTATAGGGTGATATATAGTGTTTATAATTAAGATTTTTAAGCCTCTAGGAGACGAGAGCTTTTAATGAAATCGCAGTTTTTACATGTTCTGCAATATGAAGTTTTTCTTTGTCTTACTTTGGATGTGCAATGACACTGTCTGTATCCCTCTTTTTTCAAATACAGTTGGACTGACATTTTTGCTTCTCCTTAATTGGAGAACCTAAAAAGATTTGAAAAGGTAAAAGAACGGTGACCTTATTATCTAAAAAGGATTTTACTTTTGAGATTTTGTATATTTTGAAAAAAAAAAGAAGGAAATCTTTTTAGCTATCAAAGCAATGATTGATATTCAATAAATTGACAAATATGTTTTAAAAATTTAATACTATTAATTGTTTTCAAGTGATTTCTAACGATATTAATAATTTCAAAAGCTTAAAATATATTACAGGTCTGAGAAGTCCAAAAGCGTTGGGTATGATATGGATGACAGCCAGAAGTCACAAGTAGCATTAGCCATCGTTGCAAATACTAAACTGGATTTAGTATTATATTAAATTTTGGTACAATATTGTACCAGTATTTGTTAATATTGAGTATCGATTTAGGTAACTTAAATTTTATAAAATATTTTTTGTAATTTTTTTTAAAATTACGAAATAGTTCATTGTCATATTGTACAGTTGTACTGTATGTTTTTAATCCTGACTTCAAAAATTAAAAGAATATATAATAATCAAAATTGATACAAAATAACAATAATTTTTATATATTTAACATATAAAAAATAATAACAATTTATATAAAAAATTACTATCATACAAATATAAAATTAAGAGCAATATAAAGTATTTAAAATATTACAATTTTAATTTTCATCATATAATAAATAATAATTACATCAAAACATTCAATAAAATGAATAATAAATATTCTTAACTCTCAAACTATTACAATTTACAACAAGAGATTGTGATGAGGAAACAATAAATTAGAAGTCAAGCTTGAAACAAAAACATCTACAATTACATTACATATATAGAATTTAACATATACATCAAAAATGAAGTAAAATTAAAAGAAGAGGAAAAACAAAAATTTAAAACGAAATTCAATCGTCTACGGAAGGATGCTCGCTATAACTGCACTGACTTAGTTATCATTTGATACAAAATCCTCATCATTGAGAAGAGTTTCATCATCATCATCATTCAAATTCAATACACCAAATGATATGTCAATGTTTTTCCCTCCAAGATTACTTTCCAAGTCATTCATATCTACAAAATCCGATTTCTCAGAAACCCAATCTGTCAAAAGATTGATATTAACAATGAAAATTAAATCGGTTTTGATATTAACAATGAAAATTAAATCGGTTAAACTATTTGTACTATTAAGATTCTTAATAAACAATAAATTTTCATTATTAGAAAATTATAAGGAATTATATCAAATTTAACAATGATAGTAATATATTTTTTTCGAAGCTTTAAAGTGTAATGAACAAAAACCGAGTCATTCATCCTCTTATGCTCTATTCTATTTCTTTTCTTATAATGGATAAATTCAAATGTATTATAGTATTGTTCACGACCTGTTGCATTCATACATTAACTTAAAATCCAAATCGCAAACCTTTGCAATTTTAGAACACCATTTTCAAATTGATTTCACTGGGAAACTTTTCTTGCTAATTGAAGAAGACTTTCGAAGCTTGTGTCTTAAATTGTGCTAAATGCTCGAAATGAGCGATATGTTCTTTTGGATCACTAGAATTTCTTTCACAATTCATGCCTTTCTGTTTTTATGACAATAAATTTTTTCTTGATTTCCATTTCAAATTATTCTTTGGATTTTTTATCAATATAAGGTGATCGCAACACAGGGATCACCAGGCAGCTCTTTCGCTCTATAGGGATCAGGAGGGCATAGCACAATTCTTCTTGAAGGGGGGTTGGTTTACCCGGGTGACTGATCCTGCCATAATATACTCCTACCTATTATAGCATCGGCAACCGAAGTCGAGCATACATACGACAATCTTCATGCGTGAATAGCTGGGAGGAAATCAAGGGCGGTACAAGCCACTCGTTGATTGGGAGAAGTTCCTATAGCATGTCTCCAACCTTTTCTATCTTTCTTTAGGAGTAGAGCGAGATAAAGTAAATATGATATTTGCATTGGTTTTTCCAAGGAAACTAAGCACTTTTAGGGAGTATCCCCACTTAGTGATCGGTACGTTAGTTCATCCAAAGTCTCGATAGTTAGCTCTCGGTCTTCGGGGGAAATGAAAGAATCCAAAGGCAGCTCTTTCGCTATATAGAAATCGGGAGGGCAAGCAAAAGCAGGGAAGGGAGGGATCGGCTCAAATTTTTTTCTGGTACATGCAGCGCAGGTGAAAGTAAGAGAATTTAGGTTGAATTCCTGCGACTAAGATAGCCATTTTTGAATAGTTTTTAAAGCAGCGGCCCAAAAAAGATTTGCTAGGGCTGACACTTGGGCTACCTTTTAGGGTTCTTATTTATTAATTCATTTTAATTAAAAAGACAATCATATCCTGAGAAAAGCTCGTAAAAGAAAATAAAAATTGGCTTAGAAAAGTAAAAGCGGATGAGGAGAAACAAGGCATTCGAAATATAACCCCCGACACAACCTCCGGTGTTGACGGTTCCAACTGCCAAGAACTTCGCCAAACGCCAAATGATATTTCCTTTTTACTCCTCGCTTCCTCGATGCTCTTGGTTTCATGTCTACTCAGCTGCTTGCCACGTGTCATACCCCTGGATCACCGGTACACGCACTCTGCCTTACGTGGTACAATCCAAGTGGTTACTTTTCATAGACTCGCACGTTGTCACCTGTAGTCCTAGAATTTAACCCCATTCCTGACCTTCATATACAGTACATGTACGGAAGTTCGATCCTCTCTCATTTTTTCTTTTACTTTGATGCCTTATTTGGTTTGGTATCGTCGAGGCATATTCTACGGTTTGATTCTCTTTTGAAACCGAAACCAAACGCATATAGGCATCCTTACCTTATTTTTCTTTTCACTTCTGTTTCTCGAGTGAAGGCCTAAGGTGATTTTGACATCTTCATTTTCAATCAAATGTTATTGCTTTCTCCATTCACTTCTTTTTCTTTTTTCTTTTTTGTGGCCTCTTACAGTTATAATTTTGTTGAGTTCAATGCTTTTCCGACTTCTGGTTCTGGGTCTCTTTTTTTTTTTCCTGTGAATTTTTGCAAATCCTAATATGCGTTAACTTTTGGGGGTGACTTCATGAATTAGTTAGAGAGATGTAGGATTTGTTGCTTCTGATGCCGATTCTTGTTGTTTTGGTTGTTAAAGTTTGCCAATTTTTTTATTTAGGTTTGTTTATGATCAGGCATGCAATGTGGATCTAGGTTTTGTGTGTAACTGGGGTCCTATTCTTTGTTAACTGTAGTTGGGATGTTCTTACTTGGTTGGTTATGAAGTTTTCTTTCCGTTGTTGAATTCTGAGCTTAACTAGGTCGTCTTTCTTTCGATTGCTTGGATTGGTTTTAGGGGCGGAAGCTGATTGACATACGAAAACGCCGACACTATCTTTAAATGTTTTCTTCCACGGGGCTTTGGTCGGGATCTCATTAGTCCTTGGTTGTTTGCATTTTTATTTTTGAACTTTTCTAGATATGTGATTTCTCGTTCCAAGTTGCCTTTGGAATTACTTACATGCAGCATTGCCTCAGTGGGGCTTGTTACTTATAGTAAGTTCCGTGTTGAATGATAAAAGACCTATCCGGAGCGTTTTCATTTTACTGAAATATGAAAGCCAGCATATTAGTTATGAAGCTTTAAAGTATTTGAATAATCATTCAATTGGTATTCAAATTTGAAACTTTCCTTTGCTTCAGTAACACATATTAGTGGTTTATTGCGAAGTATGTTACTGTCAATTATGTACTTGAATGTGGATCTGTTGATTTTACCTGGATAGATTACTATACCTGTTGCCTATCTGACTTTTATGCTGCATCCTTTTCAGGTGCATTTTCCTAGTGAAGCATCATAAGTGTGTAATCCTTATGTGAATCACTTAATTTGTTTTTACTTTTTACTCATTTTCTTATCATGAGGTTGTTTACGATAGCCCTGTTCTTTTTCTTTTTACTTTCCAGAACTTTGTAAATGTTAAAAAAAAAGAAAAGAAAATTGTAGTCCGGTAGATTCTTCTCTGTTAGTGTTTTTTTCTTCTTCCATGTACTAATACTATTTTATCTTTCCCTGTAGGTATATTTATGAACCAGCAGTTGTTAATGCTGTTCACTTTGATTGCTTGTTAGACGATTCTCTACTGTTGATGGGAATCTGTGAGTGGTTGTTGGAGCTGGTCTGCATTCATGATACAGATGGAGATGATGATGGTGGCTTAACAGTTTGTTGACATAAAACCAGATTCTAAATGGAATTAGTTTAAGTCATGTATACTTCTTAGTTTATGTAAGAATGCTGTTCAAGGGCCAGATAACTTTGGTAGCTGTGTAATGACTAAAGAGTGGGTTTGGCTATATCTAGGGAAGACATAAGTGTCTGTTTAGCAACATCAATCAGCAGATAATAGAAAGAGTAGTTTAGACTATTAATAATAATAAAAATGGAGTCGCTGTTTCCAGCTCGAGGACAAAAGCAGAACAATCAAATACATGCTCGGAAATTTTCACTTAGTGGCTCCCAAAAGGACTTATGGATTGCTGTGCAAGAAGGTTCTTTGGCTGATGTAGATTCAGCATTGGCTCAACTTAAGAAGAATGGAGGTAATATTAACTCAAGAAACAAGTTTGGTCTGACACCCCTTCATGTCGCAATTTGGAGGAATCACATTCCTATTGCTAGGAGGCTTCTTGCATTTGGTGCTGATCCTGATGCTAGGGTGTGTAACACTCCTTATATTTTATTTACTGCTCTTAAAATGTTCTTAAAGTAGAAACATTTTTGAACTAATTGGTTCACTTCCCAAAACAGAATGGTCAACAGCAGAGCTGGTAAAAATATTTTTGTATTTTATTTGACTTTCACTTTTATAGCTGCCTTTATAACAAACTCCCTTCTCTTAAAACGCAATGTATTTTGGTTGAAAATCCTCTATTTGACAATCAATGACTATGGATCTATATAATTGTGTCTTAAAGTTGACATTCAATTATACTTCATAGGCTCTAGAATCAGTCAATTTGTTTTAGTATTGAAGACTCATTAATAATTGATTTTGTTGTCCTAGTTGTGGATATATGCATGATGTTGTGATGCTTTTATACCCTTTTTTGCTTATTCAATGAGAGAAGAAACTTCATCTGCTCTTTATTAGTTTAATAGATAAATAGAACACATTGGATGAGCCTCTGCAGTTCCAAGAGAGTCTTATCGGAGTCTTAAGGTCTGCTCGGTTGTTGTGAGCAATTTTCCACGAAGCTTTCTAGAGAAAAGGGACATGGATTTTTGTGGTCAACACATATTCGTCCTAATTGAAAATGTTTGGAAAAACTGCTCTTCATTTTTCTAAATTTGTATTGCATTTGGGAAGCTTCAAAAGGTGTTTTCCATTATTTTCTTATTGTTAGCTTGTTTCTAGTTAGAAAATTCATTAGTTACAATTCTAAGTATTACGTTGCAATTTAATCTTGTATTCTCTGATCATATGACTAACACCTCACCTAACCATTGATGAAATTTAAAAATTATTCATTTTAGGATGGAGAATCAGGATGGACTAGTCTCCATAGGGCTTTACATTTTGGCCATCTTACAGTGGCGAGTCTCCTTCTTCAATCTGGTGCTTCTATTTTGTCAGAAGACTTTAAATACCGTACACCAATAGATCTGCTATCCGGACCAGTACTAAAGGCCATTGGAGAAAAACAAGATTTGGGTACACACTGCTATATTACAACTTGATTGATGGGTATCTTATTGTTCTTGCAAACTCTTTTTTTTTTATATGGTGGTGACTTTTTACTATTATTTCCATCTTTGGTAGCCACCGAGGTGTTTAGTTGGGGAAGTGGTGCAAATTTTCAGCTCGGAACTGGAAATGCACATATACAAAAGCTCCCCTGTAAGGTTGACACACTTCATGGCTCTTTTGTTAAATTGGTCTCTGCTGCAAAGTTCCACAGTGTAACAGTTAGTGCACGAGGAGAGGTCTACACATGGGGATTTGGAAGAGGGGGCCGCCTTGGCCATCCTGACTTTGATATCCATAGGTATAATATTACTGTTGATTCATTGTCCATGATGCCCACAAATAAATTGTGAATCTTGGAAGCTGTAAACTTTATTTGTATTTATGTAATTAGAAGATAGTGTCTATAAATTGGTTATTAGTAAGTATTGCTCCATTCCTGCATGTTCTGACTGCAGCAGTCAAGAACTGTTTACCCTTCTCTCTGTTCTCGCTCTTCTGTTTGTGTGAAATGATAGTAAGAAACTCCTGGCAAATCATATCTATATAAGAAAACATTGATTTGTTTGACTAACTTGTTAACAAACATGGTGAGTTTCCTTTTTTACTTTTCAGTGGTCAAGCTGCAGTTATTACTCCTCGTCTGGTGACTTTTGGCCTGGGTTCCCGCTGTGTGAAGGCAATTGCAGCTGCTAAACATCACACTGTTCTGGCTACTGAGGGTGGGGAAGTTTTCACCTGGGGATCCAATAGAGGTAAATTTGGATTCTGTTGACTGAGGAAAATTTTAAAACCTATAGCATCTTCAATATCACCTCTATGATGTTTGATTCTCTTGGCGAGGTGGATATTGTCTACCCTATTTTTGGAGAATTTTAGCTATGTACAACTTTGTGTGCATATTTCAAAGATGCTACTTATCTATGCTCTGCAGAGGGTCAGCTTGGCTACACCATTGATACTCAACCCACACCTCGGAAAGTGACTTCCCTACGGTCAAGGGTTGTTGCTGTTGCTGCAGCAAACAAACACACTGCAGTGGTTTCCGATTCTGGTGAAGTTTTCACCTGGGGCTGTAACAGAGAAGGTCAACTTGGTTATGGAACCTCTAATTCGGCATCCAATTACACTCCAAGAGTGGTTGAGTACTTGAAAGGTAAGGTCTTCACTAAAGTTTCAGCGGCAAAGTATCACACAGTTGTGCTGGGAGCTGATGGAGAGGTAATTTTGAGTGATTTCAAAGACATGCATACCCCTTACCTTTTTAGCTTTAATTGAGGCTGTGGCATTTTATTGATTTTGATTTCATCTTGTGGGCTAGTCTTGTTTTCATGAACATCTTGTTACCTTTCAGCTGTAATAGAGCTAAATACTAAACGCTTCTTGTTCACAGATCTACACTTGGGGTCATCGGCTTGTTACACCAAGACGTGTCATTGTTACTAGAAATTTAAAGATGAGTGGAAGCACCCTTCTAAAGTTCCATCGAATGGAACGGCTTCATGTGTCAGCTATTGCTGCTGGAATGGTGCATAGCTTGGCTCTCACAGATGACGGTGCATTATTTTATTGGGTCTCAGCGGATGCTGATCTTAGATGTCAACAGGTTTTTCTGAATGAAACTTTGTCTCTTTGACTATTTTCTAGAATCTCTTGTGAAAGATGTTACACCAATTTCTTTTGCAGCTCTATTCACTGTGTGGAAAAAGTGTGGTGAGTATATCTGCTGGGAAATACTGGAGTGCTGTTGTTACTGCTTCTGGTGATGTTTACATGTGGGATGGGAAAAAAGATAAAGATAAGCTGCCAATTCCTACTCGTGTACATGGTGTGAAGAGGGCTACCTCAGTTTCAGTTGGTGAAACACATCTACTGATTCTGAGTTCGGTCTATCATCCAAAATATTCTCCAAATGTGACCAAAACTTCTCAGATAAAGAAGTTACAAGTTGGGGAGGAAGCAGAACTTGATGAAGATTTGATATTCAATGACATGGTGTCTAACCATGCATTGTCAACTTCCCAGAACGATAATTGTTGGCATCAGCCAGCACCACCCAGCTTAAAGGCCCTTTGTGAAAAAGTTGCAGCTGAAAGCCTTGTTGAGCCACGGAATGCTGTTCAAATGCTTGAAATTGCTGATTCTCTTGGCGCTGATGATCTGCGCAAGCACTGTGAGGTATTTCTTGAAGAAAAATCTCAAAGGCTTTTGCATGATGACCTTGCAGTATTACTTAACTACAAAAAATATTTCTGACCCAAGTAAGCTTCCTCAGATGAAGTTATTTTACTCATGACATGTTGGATTCAGAGTCAGCCTGCCAGGGCCAATTGTAGGTAAAATGGTGTCAGTTTGGCTAGGGGGGTTTTCTCACATTCAATAGAGGTTCATCATAATTTTTATGCTAATACAGTCTCAACAGTTTTTGTATCATTCCTGACACAAATCATTGTTATATTTTTTCTTGGATGTTCTGTCTTTTTTCATATTTCATTCTTTATTTGCTATACGTACTCCTGGTGTTTAGTTTGCTGTAGGCAATGCAGCTGCAATGGTCCTACTCTATATTGATCTATCACTGTTTTGGTGTCATGCTGCAGGGTATAGTCATTCACAACCTTGATTACATCCTAACTGTTTCATCGCATGCATTTGCTAGTGCTGCGCCAGAGCTCTTAGTTAGCCTTGAAAATCTATTAGATATAAAGTCATCTGAACCGTGGAGTTACCGTAAGTTGCCTACTCCAACAGCTACTTTCCCTGCTATTATAAATAGTGAAGAGGAAGACTGTCAAAGTGAAGTTGTAAGAACTCGTGACTACAATAATAATAAACGTAATTTGATAACGGAGGCAGTTCAGCGATCAGACTCTTTTCTACAACCTAAAGATGATTTAGCTCAAAGTGTTTCAAAACAAGTTAGAGCTTTGCGAAAGAAGTTACAACAGATTGAGATACTTGAGACAAAACAAGCTACTGGTCATCTTCTTGACGACCAACAAACTGCAAAGCTGAAAACAAGGCCAGCACTTGAAAGTTCACTAGTAGAGCTTGGTGTTCCAGTTGGGACTGCACAGTCAAAAGGATCAGCATCAGTTTTGCTAGACGTGAGAGGGAACAAAAGGGCTGAGGTTTCAAAGAAACAAAAAAGAAGAAGCAAACAAAAGTTGGGACAATTGGAAGCAGTGACTAGTATTAGCGGAAGTGAGGAATTATCAAACTCTCAAAAGGAACTCCTGAATGTTGAGATTTCTGAAGAATCTAAGAAGGTAAGGTTCCTGTACAATCATTTGCCTCCAATATTCAAATGAATTGTGCTTAGGTATTTGATGATATTAGGCAGGTAAGTAACAGTTTTTGGTATTGTTATAGTTCAAATTTTGAGAAATTATATTGGTTATTTTCTTCAAGTTATCCAGGATAGAAATTTGAGATGTCAGAGCTCAGTTTAAGACATCTCACATTTGGTTGTTTCCAATATTTTTAAGGAGCAACCTTGGATGTCTGAGCAATGTGTGGGGAACCAAGCCCCCAACGACTTCTTTGTTCAGAAAAATTGCAACTCTGAATTATCGAAAGGTAAAAGTGCATCGTGTGCTGCATCTAAGAAGAAGAACCGAAAAGGGGGGCTTTCCATGTTCTTAAGTGGTGCCCTTGATGATACCCCCAAAGAAGCTTGTCCACCTCCATTAACACCTAAAAGTGAGGGTCCTGCATGGGGTGGGGCTAAGGTTTCAAAGGGATCTACTACGCTTCGAGAGATTCAGGATGAGCAGAGCAAAGTCAAAGTTAGTCAACCAAGGAGGAACAAAGATCACATGGAGGATCATTTAAATGACAGAATTGATGGGAAAGTTTTGCTAAGTTCATTTTTGCCATCGAAACCAATACCTGTTGTCGGAGCACATCCATCGCAAGATTCTGATGTGGAAAAAGGCACCCCTACTTGGGCTTCTGGGACTCCACCACATATTTCTCGTCCGTCTCTTAGGGATATTCAAATGCAGCAGGTATTCATATTAACCCTTGTTCTTTTTTTCTGGGGATTTACTTACTATTCATATAGGCCGATGCTCCATTAATATTTTTGAAAATGGAAAGTGGATCTCATATTCATGCCATGATTTCATAGGATTATTTATTTCCCTGTATACGGATCCTCAAATTCCGTTTCTTGTTGATTAAATGACTCACTTGATTTACAAGTGTTTCAATATCATGTACTGTTTCCATTTCAATCATTTTTCTGGTTGTACATTTGTGCGAACTTCATAGGCATGCATTTCTGCTGTTTTTGTGTGCTTGTTGAATATTAGGGAAAACAGCAGGGTAATATTTCCCCCAGTCCAAAGTTGAGAACGAATGGGTTTGCAGTTGCCAGTGGCCAGGGATCGCCGTCAGATTCTCCTGGGATGAACCGCTGGTTCAAACCTGAGATTGATATACCATCATCAATTCGATCCATTCAGATCGAGGAAAAGGCCATGAAGGACCTGAAGCGCTTCTACAGCACCGTCAAGATTGCCAAGAGCGCAACATAGTTGAGGTCAAACATATTTGATTTGTTACGTAGCAGTTGAGGCCCCTCCTTCTGTCTTGTTTTGCAAGTCAACGGACTACTGTGTAGTTGAATGTATAGATATGACCTCATTGTTCATTCAATCTCTTAATTATTAGAGTAGTTTAAATCTCTTTTTCCCATTTAATCTGTACATCTTTGATTTGTAGAGTTAATCCTTAAAATAATCCTTTCTCAAAAGGATCAATAATCTTACAATAAGTTACATATTTCTTGTCCTTGGAAATGAAAAGTAAGGCAATACATCATATATTGTTTCGATGCCTGGTCAGGTCCAATCGTCAGCTAAATCCTTGGTTTAAGTTGAGGATTATGCGTTAGTTATTTGTCCACTCAGTGTTCATATCTTATATTTTCTTTTACTTTTATGATCGGCGTTTGATAATTACGAATGCAGAATACAGTAATGCATAGAAATACATTTCAAAGCATGCTCTAGTGAAGCAAATCAATAGAACTTACTACCCTTTCCCTACTTTTGGCCCATCTGCACAATGTCTGTCAACTGTAGTTTAGTATTTTGAAGTTCATAATTAATAGGCCTAAAGTAATTTATAATTTCGTTATCAATTGAAAAGGAAAGACTTACACATATCCTATAAATAGATATCCTGACTTCAATAAAATGGTTATTCAATCATTTATTTGTACAGGGAGGTGCTTTTTTTAATTACTTAATAACATCCCTTCCCTTTTGACGTCGAATTTTATTCCAAGTCTCACATTGATGATCTAACTTCTCTGAAAAAGTTCAATTACCCTAATAAAAGATGAAGGGAAAAAAATGATCATAAAAAATGAATAATTCCAAAGAAAGAGAAAATTTATGGATTTAATCTAAAATTTATGGATTTAATCTAACGGCATGTAAATGTAAGTCTTAGTGGAAATTAAATTTATTTATCTTTTATGAATTGTCAAAAAATCTGTAAAATTTAAAATATCTAAAATAAATTACTTGATTGATTTAAAATCAGAATTTTCATAACGGTATTAAATACAATAACTTGGATAAAATTGAGTATTAAGTAACTATTCTTTCCTCAACTTATTCAAGCCTTATGAATAAAGCCCCCTTCTGGAAAATTCACCAAGTCTTCCAAGAAACCTAAAAGATCCCTTCCTTATTCCCGTGTCCACCCACCGTCTCCCATCGGCCCGCCTACTGCCCTTACCAGCTCTATCTCTGATATCCACAATTGTTCATCCACTGGGCTACTGGAGACGACCCCTAACGACCAAGGCAAAAGCAATCCTATGGATGTTTCCTTTGATACCCAAGGATTAGGACATCAAGCCCCAATGGAGGAGGCACCGATTGAGGATATCAACTCAGTTTTAGTAGATGTTGGTGGGGACATTCGGGAACCTGATACCTCCATTATGTTGGATGGCCAGCTTGTGCAGGATGACGCTGTTTCCCATGCAGCCTCAAATTCTTCCTGATACCATCCGTATCCTTTTCCACCTTCCATCTTTTTATGGATTTAAACAAAATCATTGTGTGGAATTGTCAAAGTGCAGGTAGTGCGAAATTCCGAAGGGCACTTCGTGATCTTGTCCGCATGCATAGCCCGAGTATCCTGGTTCTGGTGGAACCATGGATCGAATCATCTAGGGTTTTTCCTTTTTTGCAGACTTTGGGTTATGATGGCCCAGACTTTTATTGATCCTATTGGATTCTCTGGGGGTATTTGGGTGCTCTGGTCGCAGACATTAGTTCAGCTTAATGTGTTGACGAGTGATAGGCAATACATACATCTGGGAGTTCAACCTCATGATGGTCCAAAGTGGTTGTTCACAGCCATTTATGCTAGTCCAAGGGGTTCAGCTAGAGACTCTTTGTGGAGAGATCTAACCACTATTGCGAATTCGGCAGTCGACCCATGGCTTTTGGCAGGAGATTTTAACGTGATTGTGGATAGTACCGAGAGGAGGGGCCCTCCTACCTTGTCTACAGGTGTGTGCAACAAGTTTGTACGATTCATTGACCATTGCCACCTCTTGGATCTAGGATTCTCGGGCTCTGCTTTCACTTGGTCAAGGGGTCGAATCCGTAAACGACTTGATATGGCAGTCGCTAATGCCTCCTGGCACACAACTTTCCAAGAGGCGACTGTTTTTCACCTCTCTCGGACTAAGTCGGACCACTCACCTCTTCTTATCACTCTAGACTCCTCTCATCTGCGGCGAGGGGATAAGCCATTTAGTTACCAAGTGGCCTGGACCACGCATAAGGATTTTAAGAACCTTATTGCTGGTAGTTGGGAGGTGGATCAACCCTTGAACATTGCCACCTCGCGCCTTGCAACTACTCTTTCTGCATGGAATCGCAACTCTTTTGGTCACATCTTTCAGAAGAAAGCCAGATTACTTCGTCGCCTAGGGGGTATTCAACGAGCTCGTGGTCATGGTGTTGACAATGCCTCTTTAGTTGAGAAATAGTTACAAAGTGAATATGATCTGACGCTCTTGCAAGAAGAGCTTATCTGGTTTCGGAAATCAAGAAGTCCATAGGAAGTCAGTGGAGGAAGTCCATAGGGCCCTTAAGGATATGAAACCTTACAAAGCACCTGGCATTGATGGATTCCCTGCGAGATTTTTCCAGCACCATTGGGACATCGTTCAAGGAAGTCTGTGTGGGTTTGTTAATTCTGCTTTTGCCTCTGGTTCCTTTGATGATACTATTAATAAAACTCTGCTTGTCTTAATTCCTAAGGTTTCGTTGCCTGCGTTAATTTCTCAGTTCCGACCGATTAGTTTATGTAATGTTACTTACAAGCTTCTTTCCAAAGTTATTGTGAACAGGCTCAAGCCCTTGATGCCCTCCATTGTTCTGCCGTTCCAATCTTCTTTTGTCCCTGGGCGCCAAATCATTGATAATGTTCTTGTGGTTCAGGAACTTATACATTCCATGCATATCAAGAAAGGGAAGAAAGGTTTTATGGCTCTCAAGATTGATCTAGAGAAGGCGTATGATAGAATATGTTGGGACTTTGTTAAAGATACGCTACAGGAACTGGGCCTCCCTGATTCTTTCATATCTCTTATTCTCAGTTGTATCTCTACTAGTTCTATACAGGTGCTTTGGAATGGTGAACTTACAAGGGCTTTTACCCCTGCTCGTGGCCTCCGTCAGGGAGACCCTTTGTCTCCTTACATTTTTGTCCTTTGTTTAGAAAGACTTTCTCAAGCTATTTGCTCTAAAGTTGCTGCTAATACCTGGAAACCTGTCAAAGTTAACAGGAATTGCCCTCCTATTTCTCATATGTTTTTTGCAGATGATCTTGTTCTTTTAGCAGAGGCCTCTGTGGCACAAGCGCATGTAATCACACAATGTTTGGAGGAGTTCTGCACTAGTTCGGGTCAGCGTATTAGCCGGCCTAAGTCTCGCATTTACTGCTCTCGCAATGTGTCTTCAAGCCTAGCTAGTGTCATTAGCACTAGTTGTAATATTCCTCTTACGGATAACCTTGGCAAATATTTGGACATTCCCCTCATCCATGGCCGTACCAGTGCTAAGCTTTTTCATTCCATCACTGAGAAGCTCGATGCTAAGCTTCAGAGTTGGAAAATCCAGTCCCTTTCTTTTGCCGGTAGACTAACGCTTACCCAATCGGTTTTGCAGGCTATCCCCGCTTATTCCATGCAGATGCTCTCGCTGCCAATTACTATTTGTGATAGTGCTGATAAAAAGGCCCGTCAATTTCTTTGGGGCTCAACTCCGGGGAACAAGAAGCCTTCCCTTGTTAACTGGCAGACCGTGTGTGAGCAAAAAGCAAGAGGTGGTCTAGGCCTCCGTAATATGCGTCAGGCGAATGAAGCTTATCTCCTCAAACTTGCCTGGAAATTCCTCACTAGTCCAGATTTACTGTGGGTCCGGCTACTCAAAGCTAAGTATGGGGCTGGGGACAGTTTCCTGCCAAAAATGGTGTCAAGTAGTCGTTGCTCCCACGTTTGGCGGGGTATTTGTAAGGCTTGGCCCGCACTCCAGAAGGGCACTTCTTGGCTGTTGGGAACAGGGACGAACGCTCGGTTCTGGACTGATAACTGGCTTGGGGGTACTGGTAACCTTCAATCCCTGGCTTTGCAGAACATCCCCGTAGATCACCTCCATAGGGATGTGGCCTCTTATGTGGTGACGAATGGAGTTTGGGACATGGTGTCCTTACGCCTTATCTCTCCTCTGCGATTCTTGGCATCCTTGCTCTGTCTCCTACACCTAACCCTGGTGGTGATGAGGATGTTGTTCTCTGGGAACACACTAGCTCTGGTGAATGTACAGTGAAGTCCGCGTACCAATTCATTCGTAATGAATTGGAACCAATTAACCACGAACCATGGAAGCTACTTTGGCGGTGGAAGGGGCTGCCTAGAATTCAAACGTTTTTGTGGCAGTTGGCACATGACGCCCTCCTCACTAACGCTACCCGAGTATACCGTCACATGGCTAGTGTAGACACGTGCCCTAGATGCCTTGGCCTCCCAGAGACTTGTCTACATGCATTGCGTGACTGCCCCTTCACTAAATCCATTTGGCAACACTTGCTTAACTCTAATTCGTGGCCTACTTTTTTTGCAGGTGGAGACATAACATCATGGCTGACCACGATGCTCAGGACGCCCTTGGATTGCAACGCTCGCTGCCCTTGGGCGCTGCTATTTGGCGTAGCAGCATGGAGTATTTGGAAGCTACGGAATGAATTCGTGTTCCAACCTCAAGAGAACCAAGACAACCCCGGGAGTGTGGCGGAGCGCATCATTGCTTTCAGTTTCCAAATCTGGCGTGAACAGCAACAAAGCGCCTTAGATGGCTTGTCTCCGACGCTGTATACAGCTCTTGTTGGATGGGAACCTCCAGATGCTGGCTGGCTCAAGATAAATACTGACGGAGCCATGTGTAGAGCTTCTGGAAGGTCCAGTGCTGGTGGTGTCTTCCGTTACTCGGACGGAAAATGGGTGCTTGGATTCACGCATCACTTGCAGTCTTGCACCCCTTTCTTTGCGGAGCTTTGGGCAGTGTATGATGCTCTTTGCCTTGCTTGGAGCAATGGGTTTTCAAACATTGTTGTGGAAGTGGATAACTCGGATGTTGCTGCACTTCTCAATTCGAGTCGTCCTTCCCGTTTTGACAGGACTCCTCTAATGGAATGTGTGCGCGCGCTTCTCCATCGGCATTGGCATGTGGTTATACAGCATACCTTCAGGGAAGCTAATGCGGTTGCTGATGCACTAGCCAAGACTAGCCTTTCCCTTGAGTTCGGGCTTTCTACCTTCACGACCCCTCCTAGTTATTGTATGGGTTTGTTAGTTTCTGACGCCTCTGGTGCTCAAATCTTGCGGGATTTCACGATGTAACTTTATTTTTCCATTTTTCAACAAAAAAAAAAACATGTACGACACATTTTTTTAAATTCAAAGAGGAACCTCGAATTTCCGCTAATAACAACTAATTATCCAACATTCTCAAAAAAAAAAAAGAGAAGGATGCTTAGTACCTATATATTAGCTTTTGTAAGATGCTCTCATTCCCGTAGATAGGATGAGATAGGAAGGAGGGGAATGAAGCCTATATAAGAAGACTCACTCCCCTTCATTTGATATACCAAAATAAAACATTCTTCTTTATACAAATTAGAGGGTTAACTTTGTAATCTCTATTTTATTATAGTAAAATTCTTCTCTCTCTTAGATTTTTACCCTATTAAGAATTTTTACTTAAATTTCTTGTGTTCTTTTCGTGCTTTCTTTTCCAACAGCTTTTTGTTCTATTTGTGCGAATTCTCCCCATAACTGGAAGATCATTTTGAAATCTTCAAGCATTTTGGAGGTTTAAATGTTAATGTTGTAACTTTGGCCAACACATAAGGTGAGACTTTTTGTAAAAAGGGAAACTTAGTAAAATGTCACTAAATTTTAAATTTTTAAATAAAATTTAAGATAAAAAAATTAAATTTTAAAAATTGATTTCATTTATGTCACATATATTGATTTTGTTTTATATTATTTTAATTTTAATTTTTTAAATAAATTTTTTAAGATAAAATTTAAAACTTTAAATTTGCTTACACATATTTGATTTTGTTTTTTGTATTATTTTAAATAGAAAATGATAATAATAATAAAAAATACTTTGGTCAAAGAATTTTTTATTATGGCCATGCCATGTCATTTGAAGGAACCTTTTCCTGCATACTTCATTCTTGCACGACCGTGATTTACATGCGGTGCGATACGACAGTGGGACAGGACGCGGTGCGGTAGGGTGCAAGTGCGTGCGGTGTGACAAGGTGCGAGGGCGTGAGCGGTGATAGTTGAGATGAAGAGTGGCTCACAGGTGTGTGTTGGGTTAGCATGGGCGTGCATTGGTTAGGCGTGTGTCCAGTGACGTAGCTAGATGGAGCCCGGGGGGTCCCTGGGCCCCCCAAAATTTAAAAAAAATATATTATATATAAATATATATATAAAACAATGAAGTTATTTGGGAGTTGGGCCCCTTAAAATTTAAAAAATTAAACATTGGACCCTCCTACTTTACATGTCTGGCTCCGTCCCTGCGTGTGTCGGTGGTTGGGGTGAAGAGCGAAGAGTCGAGTGCTGCCGTGCGAGGGCGGTACGATGCAATTGATCGAGTGTGAGGGCGTGTGGGTATGTGATGGCTACGACTGGAGACTGACTAAGGAGCGGCGGATGCATGGCAACTGCGAGTAGAGAAGACGGAGTTTGCCTTTTGTAAAATTTAACTTGGGTGAAAGATTAACAAAAATGATGACATTTTTTCGGTTTGACATAGTTAGACAGAATAAGATTAAATTAAACAAATGATTTTACTTTTGCGACGTACATAAATACGTGGATGAAATAAATTGGAATAAAATAGAAACAACAACAAAAAAAAAACAGTTGATTTGTCCCCCGGTTGATTGAAACCGCTCTTGAACCGCCCAGGTAGTAGTTTAAGTAACATACTTTTTGAAACTTTCTGCATAACCTACAAGTTAATTTCAAAACATACAGCTAGTCATCGCCTCAGTAACAACCCAGCCCGGCTTAACCAAAAGTTGTAATGTCATCTTTAATTCTAAAAATGAATTATTAGTTTTGACTTTGACTCGATCAAACTTGTGTTTTAATGACATTACAATTCGCAATTTATGAGAATTTGATAGAATCGTTCTTCACTCTTCCATATACAAAATAATTAATGAAAATAGAGCTACCGAAATTTGCCACAATGCAAGGAAACACAAGTTTGACGTTTTTATACGTCGTTTTATTAAATAAGAGTTTAAAGACTGTGCCGTTCTATGTGATGACTAAATTGACGTTCAAAGGTGACGTAAATGTAAGAGTCTACACAAAATATTCTGTCCCTGACTGTATTTATTTTTTGTCGTCAATGGTGGCTCTTGAACAAATCAAGGAATCTTAAGTCAAGATTGGTGGATTGGCGTGAAAAGTCTTGCATTGACTAATCTTAAGCTTCTTGTTTGGGTTATAACAACTTGTTTCGTATAAATCAAAGAATATATATACGAAAACTTCGTAGCAATGCATCTCTTTCTCTGTAGTCAAGCTATTGTTATTAAGTTAAATTAAGATTACTCTTAATGATCAACTCACGACTGCAAATCCGCCATGACATGCCTTAACATTAAGAGCAGCATGTCGTCGCCGACGATGATGGATCTCACATACAAGCTATTATTTCAATATCGACACATCGAATATTACCACAACCAGTTAAGCATGGACAAAATACACCCTGTAAACATTCAGTACAATAAACAGTCCATGTGTTTAGACAGGGGGAACCACCTCTCAGACTCTCAGTTCTAATAATTAAGGAGTACAGAGTTGACGAACAAGCTTGTTTAGAGTAGAATCAGATGAACCGCCGATCTGAACCGCTCGCCGAGCCACTCGGCCCAGGGCTTGTGCTCTCTCCCTTGCCTTATTTCCTTCTGCTCCTCCCATCAGCTCTCTCACAGCCTCACAAATGGCGTCTCTCGATACAACAGTCTCTGTGCCCTGATTCTGAAACTTGTTTAAGCTGAGACCAGCCCCAAGTCCGTCCGCTATAAGCCTGGCGTTCAATTGCTGCTCAGCTATCATGGGCCAAGCCAAAATGGGCACACCAGCCGTTATACTCTCAAGCACTGAGTTCCACCCACAATGACTCAAGAACCCACCCGTGGCTCGGTGAGACAAGATCTCCCGTTGGTCAACCCAGTCCCTTATGATCAGACCTCTACCTCTTAAGTTCTCTTTCACGTCGGTTGTTAAAGTCCATGTCCTTGAGCGGACCACCCACACAAATCCAAACCCTGACTGTTCCAGCCCGAAAGCCACTTCGTCAAGTTGGTTGTCGGATACATCAGCCTGCGTACCGAAGGAGACGTATATAACTGAATCCGGAGAGACTTGTTCGTCGAGCCATTGTGTTATGAAAGAGGAGTGATTTTGGTTAATCGATCTCTCAACCCTTTTCATTTTGTCGTACAAGAATAGTGGGCCTAAACACCAAGCCTTACCTCTAACGTATAAGGACTCAAAAGATGGGATATAGCTGTTTTCGAGCTCTTCGAAGCTATTAACGATGACACCCCAACTGTTGACGTCGGCCTCCCCCAGCTCCGAAATGTATTGAGATAAAGGGTCGTCGTCGTTTTGAGAGTTGAGAATCTCTGCGGGCAAATCTTTGCTTGTTAAAGTGAATGGAAGTTTTAGGTTTGGTAGATCTATAGGGTCGAAAACAGACGTTGTCTTCAAATGGGGTTTATGCATCCACGAAGATTTACAAACGGCCATCGATAGAACACTCATTCCATGGAAGACAAGACGAGGGACACCTAGGGTCTCGCATACGGGAAGTGTCCAGCCAAGAAAGAAATCGGATATAACACATATAGGAGGATTGTCGGATTCTAGCATGCGTTTCAGGGCTTGTTCGAAGGGCTTCTGAAGCTTTTTGGTTGCAAAGAGAAAAGGAGCAAAGTATTGCATCGAAGGAAGCTGAGAAGTGTTTTCACAGCCTCTGGGGAGTCCATCGATGGAAGGAAATGGAAGTTCAGTGAGACAAATATTGGGGGAGCGGTCGAGATTACTGGAGATGGATGTTGCATTTGATGGGGTTGTGATGATCGTAACCTTGATTTGTTTGAAGGAAAAAGCTTTAGCAAGGTCTAGTAATGGAAGAGTGTGGCCTTGAGCCATGAATGGGAACATAACAACGTGAGTTCTGGACTGTGAACACATGGTTCTCTCTCTCTTGGTTTGGATGTGCGAGTCGTCCATAAGACAACACAGACTATACTTGCACTAGTAGAGTGCTCAGTTTGCACTAGTAGAGTTCTCGGTTTTAAAAAATACTTTAAAGGCGAAGTTTGACTTGATATCGAGATTGTTTAATGGATATTACAAATTTGCTTTGATTTTATGATAATCATATTTGATCACAAAATTAAAATTTATGAAGATTTTTTTTTCATTTTGAACCGATCAATTTTTTAGTTTAATTTTTAACTTTTCAACTCAATTTATTGTAATAATTTTTGTTATTAA
>JANIHY010000006.1:26304871-26322382 GCA_027479065.1 Erythroxylum brevipes | reverse complement strand
AGATTTTAAAATTTACATATACATTAATTTCATTACTTTAAAGATGGTAATGAACTTGGCTGAGCTTGGTCCCACTTACACTTGAGCTCAATTCGACCCTTTACTGCTGAGGCCCAAGTTTGAGTTAATTGAGCTTGAGGCAGCTCGACCTACTCAAGCTTGATTCGACCTAGTCAAATTTTTTTATAAATTAAAAATATAAAACGACATTGTTTTCAGCAAAAAGATTCCATTTTTAGAAAATGATATCGTTTTCTTTATAAGAATTAGGCATCAAATTGGGCTAGATTTGCGCAACCAAAGTCTGAACTTGAGTCATATCTGATGCCCAATTTTCAAAAAAAAAAAAGGGCTCGAGAATCGGTCAACCTGAACTTGACTTAGGGCAGAATGGGAGGAGCAGTCCTAAGTCCAATTGTCATCCCTATATTACTTACAGATAAAAATTCTTAAGTATTGAAATTTTAGTTGGAAATTTATTATTCAATTCTCTAATTAATTATATTTAACCACACATATATATTGATAACCAAGCGTCTGAAGGCCACGACTAATTTGAGACCCAATCCGAGAAGTTGAGTCAGGAAATGGAGTTCAAGAAAGAACCTCAGGATATGGGTCATCTCACAAGGATCATCAAAAGTCCAAAATACTTGGAGGATTACATTTGTTAAAGATTATACACATAATGGGCTTTTCATGCGTAAGTTTTAAATGCATGGCAATGTCCACTCACATGCGCTTATTTCCCTTCTTTTATTTTTTATTATTATTTTTAGTGGAATGCACATGTTGAGGCATGATAGGTTGAGCTATAACATGCATTAAATATGTGTAATATTTTGGAAATAGGACAAGAAAATACAATAAAATTTTGTTTCTTTCTCTTTCTTCTGGAGGAATCATAGACGTCAAAAACAGAGACAACACCTAACAATTTTTAGTGCTTGCATTAAGAGACCTATTGATGGCTAAAAATACTAGATCCAAGGATGTTACTGACTGTCTAGAAGAGCTATTACAAAGTTGACGGTGAATCAAAATACGTTGGCTACTACTCATACTGCTTTAGGCAACAACTTGGATAAGATCATTGCAAAAATGGCAGCCATGGAAGACCACTCATCCTAACTAACAACCTCGACCCCTACTCAAATGAACTCCTCACCACCAACGATCGCAACAAGCAAGATTAGCCACCTGCGACCTCCTATTAAGCCTGAAATACCGTGCTTTGATGGAACAAATCTCACGGGTTGGATCTTTAAGATCAACCAATTTTTTAAGTGCCATGAAACTTTAGATAAGGATCAAGTCAAGATAGCCTCATTTTATTTGGAGGGCTCGGCACTAAGTTGGTATCAATAGATGCATCGCAATAATTTCATAACAATGTGGGATTCTTTGTTACAAGCTTTGGAGATTATGTTTGCTCCATTGTATTTTGACGATCTCAAGGGAGCATTATTTAAATTAATGCAAAAAGGATATGTTAATGACTACCTCACTAAATTTGAGAGTTTGGCTAATAGAATTGTCAGATTGCACCCCTTATTCCTTCTTAGTTGTTTTGCATTTGGCTTATAATCAGACATTAGAAGAGAAGTGTAGGGATTTCAGCCCATTAATTTGGCTCAGGCGGCGACATTAGCCAAGTTGCAGGAGGATAAGTTGATGGATGCGAAAAAGAATTGCATAACATAAAATTATAACTCCTTTGTTCGTTCAATCACCCATCGTCACTTACCTCAAACCATAATCTGGACTAACAAAGCCACATGTGGGTTTATTACCAACCCGACCTCTCACCACATTCAAGAGGTTAACCTTAGAGGAGATGAATGCTAAGCAAGAGAAAGGCCTTTCTTACAACTGTGATGAAAAGCATGGCCCTAAACATCGTTGTAAATCATGATATTTCGTTTTGATAGCTGAAGAGGGTGAAAGTGATTTACACGAGATTGAGAGTAAGGGAGCTATGAAGGAACTACTGCAAGAAGGGACCAATGAAATGGAATCAATGCAGGTTAGTTTGCATGCAATGGTTGGACAAATCTTGTCGAAAACACTTAGAGTGGAAGGGGAATATCGCAATGACCAGCCACCATTCTTATTGAGAGTGGTAGTACTCACAATTTCATGCAATAGAGGATTGCTCGTTTCTTAAATTTACAGACTCGACCAATCAGACCACAAATTTCATGTTGACTTGCATGCGTTAGACATTTGTGGGGCTGATGTTGTTTTGGGATTCAGTGGTTGAAGCAACTGGGACCATTTATGATGGATTACATTTACCTTATTGTGCGATTCATGAAAGGGAACCAATTAGTAAAACTTAAAGGAACAGGGTCGTGAGAACCCAAATTAGCCACAAACAACCAAATATAATGACTAGTCAAAGCTATTGGTATTTTTAAGTTTTTCACATTCAAATCTGTCTATCTAACCCACCTACATAAATTAATAATGAAGAGACCCCCAAATTGATCCAAACCATTATGAACCAGTATCAATTCTTATTCCAAAATCCCACAACCTTACCACCAACCCATGAAACTGACCACATCATACATCTTTACCTAAATACTATAGCCGTCAATATACAACCATACTAATATCCATATTCACAAAAAAAAGAGAGATTAAGAATCAAGTTATCCAGATGATAAAAACCGAAATAATCCAAACCAACCAAAGTCTTTATTCTTCTTCAATTTTGTTAGTTAAAAAAAAAGATGATAGCTGGCATTTTTATATAGAATACTTAACCTCGAATGTCGTATCCATCAAAGATAAGTTTCCGATATCTACCATTGATAAACTCCTAAATGAGTTGAATGGAGATCAATGGTTCTCCAAATTAGACCTATATCAAGGTTATCATTAGATTTTCATGAGAAAGGAAGACATACCAAAGACGATGTTCAGAACACATTTCAGCCATTTTGAGTTTTGTGTCATGTCATTCGGTCTGAGCAATGTACTGACAACCTTTCAAGCAAATATGAACAGGTTGTTTCATTCTTTTTTTGTGGAAGTTTGTGATTGTCTTTTACGATGACATATCAATGTACAATAAGAAACTAACTGATCATTTAGCTCAAACGTTTAACATCTTACAGCAAGCGTAGTTCTTTATGAAGCTGTCTAAATGTTTATTTTCCACTTAGCCACTTGCATATGAGATTGATGAGGAGACTCCAAGAACCTATTAATCAAGCCAACACCATATGAGATATCAGGCTTGGTACATGTGAGATACCTCAAAGTTCCCACCAATTGCTTGAAGTAGGTTGAATCAACAGGAGTTCCTTCTCCATTCTTAGACAATTTTGTACCAACTTCCACTAACGTTCTCATAGAATTACAATTTTGCATATTGAATTTCATCAAAAATTCTGCATCATACCTTTTTTAGAGATAAAAATTCCATTATTGCTTTGACTTACTTCTATGCCCAGAAAATATGACACCAAGCCAAGATCAGTCATGTCAAACACTTGCATAATGGACTTTTTGAAATCTTCAATCATTTTTAAATTATTGCCTGTAAAAATCAAATCATCAACATACAAACACACCAATAATAATTTAGCAGAGTCATTCACCTTCACATATAAAGATTGTTCAGATAGGCATTTATTGAAGCCAGTATTAAGGAAGAATGAATTAATTCGCCTATTCCAAGCCCTTGGTGCTTGCTTAAGGCCATACAAGACTTTCTTAAGTTTGTACACCTTCTCTTCACTTCCTTGCTTAATAAATCTAGGAGGTTGCTTAACAAAACACCTCTTCTTCAAGTTGCCCATTTAAAATGGCAGACTTAACATCCATTTGGTGGATCTTCCAATGATTTTGTGCCACCAAGGCAATTCTGAGTCTAACAGTTTCCATTCGTACAACTGGAGAAAACACTTCTTGATAATCATAGCCAAACCTTTGCTCAAAACCTTTTACAACCAATCGAGCCTATGTCTTTCCACCTCACCATTTGATTTCAGTTTTGTTTTAAAGACCCATTTGACTTCAATAACTTTATGGTCTTGTGGTAAATCAACAAGTATCCACATAGTGTTTCTTTCAATTGCCTTAATCTCCTCGTGCATTACATCCACCCATTTAGGATCTTGAATTTCCTCTTCCAAGTTTACTGGTTCAAGTTCTACAAGAAAAGCAAAGTGTACCAATTCTCCATCATCGTTAATTTGATCATCACGAGTTGCCTTATAATCTTGCAAATGGATTGGTAGTTGATGATGCCGTCTAGGCCTTACAGGTTCAACTAGAACTCGTGGCAAAGAAAAACTTTGGGTAGAGCTTGAGTCTTGCCCATTTGTAATTGGAACTTCTACTTCTTCAAAAATGATGGAGATTACACTCAGCTGAGAGTCTTTATGATGATCTAAGTTCCAATTCCAAACTTCTTCTTCAACAAATGTGACATCTCGACTGACAATCACTTTCTTTTTCATAAGATTGAACAATTTGTATCCTCCATTCTTGTAGCCTATGAAGATGGTCTTTTCAGCCCGATCGTCTAGCTTTCCCCTTGTCTCTACTAGAATATGAGCATAGGCTATAGCACCAAACACCTTAAGATGTTTTAAACTTGGCTTGACACCACTCCAAGCTTCTGCAGGGGTGACATTCTGAACATCTTTTGTTGGAGATCTATTTAGGAAGTATACTGAACATGAAACAACTTCTGCCCAAAAGGAATTGGGCATTTTTTTTTGTTTTTAACAAGCTCCTGGCCATGTCCATTCTTGTTCTATTTTTCCATTCAGCAAACACCATTATGTTGTGGAGTGTATGGACAAGTGACCTCATGCTTTATTCCTGTTCTTCACAATATTTGTTAAATTCATTGGAGGTATATTCACCTCCACCATCGGCACGCAAGACATTTTAATAAATCTACCACTCTATTTTTCAACATGCACTTTAAATTTCTTAAAACAATCAAAGACTTCTGACTTTCTTTGTAAAAAGTATATCTAGATTTTTCTAGTGAAATCAACAATGAAGTTCAAAAAATACCTGTTGCTTCCATTTGATATGGTGGTCATAGGGCCACAAACATCATAATAAACAATATAAAGTGGATGGGATGATTGTTGTTGTGGATTTGCTGAAAAAGAATTTTTATGATGTTTCCAAAGTGTGCAAGCTTCACACAGTTGTTTAGGATGAAATATCATAGGCAGGTGTTTGACCATATTTTTTGAGCAAGCACTTTCAGGCTATGAAAATTTAGACGCCCAAATTGTAAGTGCCACAACCAGGACTCATCTTTAACAATTGTATTAAGGCAGTGATATACACCATTGGAAATATCAACTTGGAACATATGATGGCTAATCATAAATGCCTTAATAATAAATGGACCACTTTTTTCACAAATGGAGAGTTGTTGATCACGAAGATTCATGACATAACCTTTTTCCAGTAGTTGACCCACACTTAACAAATTATTTTTCATACCTAACATATAGAAAACATCATAAATATATTTGTGATCTCCATTCTTCAAACTGATAAGAACATGCCCTTTTCCCATCACTGGTATAGTACTATCATCAGCAAATTTGACTTTGGTGTGGAATGATTCATCAAGATCAGCAAATGATTCCTTTTTGTCGCACATATGGTCAGTACACCCAGTATCAAGAAATCAAGTGTGATAGTTTGACATTTCATTTGCAACGGTGACCATCAAAAGAGTATAGCCTCCATCTTCACTATCGTCTCCTTGTACACAGTGAGCTTGTTGAGCATACTGCTTGTTTCTACATTCACTAGAATAGTGGCCAAGTTTGTGAGATGAATAACATTCAATATTAGATTTGTCATACCTTCCTCGCCCACGTCCTCTTCCTCGACCTCTAGTGTTGTGTTGTTGTTTGGAGTCTGATGTTTCTAGGTCATCATTCTGATTGGATTGGTTATGGGAGTAATAATTACCTCTTCTTCTTCCTTTTCCATGAGATCTACCTACCTTCCTTCTTGTTTCACCACTTTGTTCATCCTTGATCGTGACTCGTGCTTGAATTGCTTGTGCAATTAGTTTCTCAGTTTGCTTCTCATTCATACGTAGCCCACGAGCTTGCAAATTGCTTGATAATTCTTCAACTGTCATTGAATCAAGATTGCGGGCTTCTTCAATCGCCACCACCACACGGTCAAATTTGGGTGTGAGTGAACGCAAAATCTTTTCCACCTTGGCCCGCTCTTTACATTCATCTCCATATATTTTCATTTGATTTGTCACAGTAAGCACTCAGCTAATGTAATCTGCAACTGTTTCAGAGGTTTCCATTTGTAGAAGTTCATATTGACGTCGTAAGGTTTGGAGTCTCACCTTCCTAACCTTTCAGCACCTTGAGATGTCCCAAGCCTCCTTTGATGTAATCACTACTGCTATCTTCTCAAAGACCTCATCATTCATGCCATGATGAATCAAATACAAGGCCTTCTTATCCTTCTTCTTGTTCTCATGATGAGAGGTCCTCTGTGCGTCACTTGCATCTTCCTCAAGATCCGCAACGCCATGCTCTACAACCCCTAGCAACTCATGGTAGTCAAAGAGGACTTTCATCTGGGCACTCCACCGAAGGTAATTTTTCCCATCCATGACAGGAATTGTGATCTAAACTAACTATTCATAGCTTAAGCTCTTATGCTACTATAGATTGCAAGAAAAGATAGCTAGTAGGTTTGTACAAAAGGATAGCTTTTACTTAGCAACGATAATTAAAAAGGAAAACTTTTGAATTTTGAAAAGGCTACAACTTACGTAGATAAAAGGTTGTCTTGTATATAATAAATAAAATACAACTGAAATCTTAAAATTAAGCTACTAAAACCAACTATGATTAACAACCCACTAACATAAACTAGGAAGAATCAGAACTAACAATAACATAAACAACAACTCTTTCAAGGGGTAAGGCCACGTATGATTCTCTTCTCATTGCTGCCAATTATTCAGCTTTTGTAAAGGGTTGTACCAAAGAGTATGTGTCCTATGAGGTTCATTTTGACGTTTCGGCTAGATACTTTGTGTGGAGGACAGTGGGCTCATCTCCGGAAATCGACAATGAGACCATGACAAAAGATTTCAGCAGTATCTTCAATTTTTTGACATTAATGGTGTTATATTATTTTTCTTGCTAACTGGGGGGCAGTTAATTTACATGGATTGACTTGAAATAATGAAGAAATAATGTATTAGAGCTAATGACGAATTTTTATTTATTTACCTTTTAAACGTTGCAGATGATTCAGAATGGATTCTTGGTATTTGTGGACATGGCCAGCAGCAGGTACTTGTGGAGGAATCTGAAGAATGATGATAAAGGTAAGAGCTCATAGCTTCTCTTGCTTGCGAAAGAAGAAACAGAATGTGTCACATTTTTCTTATTAGAAGATTCTGCTGCTGGGGACATGTGGCCTAGACATCGAGTTAAGAGGCATTTGATGAAACTGATTGTTACTATGAGGCAAATTTTTTGGGGGAGATATTCTGTCCCGATTATTCTCTTCCGACCTGTTTCCGCCCAAAACTGAATCCAATTTCCGCTGACACAAGCTTACATTCTTAATTTTCTGTCAATCAACAAAATGTGTTTGAATATATATATGTACAATTGCATTGTCCATCTGCGCCTAAAATTGTAGATAAAACTGTACATAAGACATTTAAGTAGACAGCAGTCGGTCTAGAAATACCAGCATGAACTGTTCCTAAATGGGTTTAGTTTATGTCGACTTGCAGCTTGATTGACATGTAAAGTAGAGCAAGCAGTGCGCCTTGCGGGAGTGGTGCATTTCTAGCAAGAGTTGAGCCAATCCACATTGCTACTACTACCACAGTAACAATGCTGCTGCTGGTCTTACCACACAACCAACTCACAAATTGGAGACACAAAGTAAGGAGTATGCCTACTCTCCCACCCAAAACCCATGCAACTAAATGCCCTACTTTGTATCCAGCATCCAATTTTAGGTCAAACAAAGCCAGCAGGCTGCTAAATGTAAGAGATAATCGACATCCAAGCGTCTGCAATAAGAACAAAGTTATGAAGGCGGACCTAAGCACTTCACTAAAGGGCCCTCTTGTTTCCTCCATCTCGCTGTGGGAAGATGAGTCTTCATCAACTCCTCCGTATTGTTCCCAATATCTCTCATGTTGCATGTGCTGCCTCAATTTAGCCCACCTATATATCCTTGCTCTATTTTCATATCTAGAACTGTAATAGTGGTTTCTGCGGTTCAACCTCCTTGTTGCCTCTTTATATCTTAGAGCTCGATCATACTGACTCCTTGTCACCGTATTAGATAGAATCTGTTATAGAAACATACGTTTCTTAGTCTCACTTAGCATCTTTTTGAAAAGCAACAAGGTAAAGAAAAGGCTAGTACATCGCTCTATTTAAAGCATTATGATGCCATCTCTCCACATATTATTCCAAATGATTGAGAGAAAGGAATCAGATTCCATTATTAACAACTGCTTCAAATGGTCCATCCATAAGCTCAAATCAATGCATTACCATTTTTCAGAAAAAAGAGGTGAACAATTTACCTGCCTAATTTTGAACTGAAGATAAATCTTAGGCACCTCAACAGATAAATAACAAAAGAGTCGTCATTTCTAAAAATTGTTAGGAATTGCATACTCATGACATTGTCATAACAAAAGAGTCATCATTTCTCATAATTGCTGGGAGTTGCTTACTTCATATGCATGACGAATTCTCTTGAACAGTTCAACAGCTTGTGAATGTTTGCTGACATCTGGATGGTACTACAACACAAGTCATAGGGAGAACTGTCAAATTTCAGATATGATAATATAATGAACTTCAAAGACAAAACGCAAATCAAGAATAAGTTGGAGTTTAGAATTAAATCTTCAATATGCAAAGCCAGTATCAAAATGCTTAAAATGGACTTGCATAAAAACGATTACCACAAGAAAAACTTGTACAAAAGAAAAAGATAAAAAGTTTGTATAAAAAATTTTGTGCCATGCTGAGAATTCTTATCTAAATGTATTCTCGAGGCATTGAAACACTTTCAATCACTTTCATAAAGGCATCTTTGCTTTTCAGGTTAACAGCAACAAAACTAGCATTTCTGTTTCCGCAAATTCTCATAATCTGGCTCACAACACAGAAACAATCTGTGGTTACTTGTCACAATTACTCTTCACAATCACTTCCTATCAAATACCAAGGCATTCTTATCATCTCCATAAAACTCATTGTTTCAGATTCTTGCCCCCAATCCAAAATAGGGATGTTAATGGGCTGGGGCGCTCCTAGCCTGACCCGGCCCGACCACAGGCTGACCTGTCCATGGCCCAATGAGCCACAGTCGACCGGGCTAATCCGGCCCATCTTATATATTTTTTTAAAAAATAAAAATGACCAATTTTGGCCCATAGTCCGGTTAACCCGGGCCAAAATCGGGCCGGGCTGGTCGTGCCAAAATTGACATCCCTAAATTCCAAAAGATTTGAAACATAATCTCTAGCAGGACCATAGATACCTTTCACACGATAAAAGCCTACGGGTGGTCAAAGCTGTCCTGAGTAGCATTCAAACCCATTGGTCATTACATCCCTAGTTGCAATCCACAGTATTTAGCTTATTGAACAAAGGACTGTAGAATTTTTTATGGTCTGGTTCATCCACTACACACACCAAAAGCAAAGCTTGGATGAAATATGCAGACCTTTTCATGTAGTACGGCTAGGGACTAAACCCTGAAAGCTTCAATCCTTGTGCTTCTTTCAAAACATACTTGGATGCTCTTCAATGATGTTTTTCTATGGGTTACATCGATTCATACTTGTGTCCTAAAATGGTAAAGCTTCTCACAAGTGCAACCCAAAGCAAATAGCTCATGGCCTTGGAAGAAGAGACAAAGGCTAACAACTATCATGAAGCAAAAAATATTCCCTATAGATGGCAATGGCAGGTCTATGCCTTTTGTATTTTTGGTGGCATTACTTGGGTTCTCTCAATGACCACCAGTCCACTAGATCAACCCATGAGGCATTCTGTTGTTCCCCCAATGACCAACATTCCACTAGATCAATCCATGAGGCATTCTGGTGTCTCAACTCCAAAGTGTACTCCATCATACACCAAAATGGCTGAACATAGCCTCCTAAAAACACAAGAGTACATATTAAAGAAGTCATGCCACTAGTAGGCCTCCAGTTAAGCTTTTCTACTCAAGATGAAAGAAAAGGGGGCAAAAGATTAGAAGAAAAGCCCAACAATTCCTAAGGTTAATCCTGAATGGCTGCTATTTGTTATTTCTGCTTTATTACTTGTTTGTTTTATTGCTAGCAAGATGCTAAAAAGTTGAGGTGGCATGGCTGTAAAGGTAAGGTGTTAGGTTAGGGAATATGTAGCTAACAGAGGGGAAGAGGCAGGCATGATGTACTAGGACAGAAAATGTCTAAGGACAAAATGGCACCTCTCGAATACTGCTTGTAATTCCCTCCCTACTAATTTTCATCTGAATAAAGGACCTACACTATTATCCATCTCTCCCGTTTTACTAGCGACTTAACAAATTTGGCATTAGAGTCAGTTTCAGAACCTAGGGAATCCCAGTGACAAGGATGGAAGCAAGAGTAGAAATATGGAAGAGAAGCTGCCGGCAATTAAGAGTCATCTGTCGCTCCTCGACTTCTCAGTTTCTTCTTTAAACCAAAAGTTGGATGAAGTCCCAAATGCCATTCACAAGAGCACCATCTCTGTGGGGAAAAGTATAGCATAATCAAGTGGATACAGGACCCCCAACCCAGCCATGAGTCCAACGATATAGGCAACTCATGGAGCAGAAGGATCTAGCACTGGATCCTAGTCAGCCACAAGAAGTATGATCGTAAACTGGAGATACCCACATAAGACAGGGAGGATTACCTATGGAGAGGTACTTTGTCGTGAACAAACTGGGTGAGGCAGAAAAGTTGGAAGTAGCAATGGTGTGCCTTCGGGGCGTTGCCTTAGCGTGGTTACAATGGGAGGAGAATTGATGGCCTATATTAACATGGGATGAGTTAACCCAACTTCTGAGAAGATACTTGCCAAAATGCAAAGAGACTCATCAGCATCATCTCCTGTCACTATGGCAGACATCCACAGTGGAGCAATATCGGAAGGAGTTTCAGGCGTTAACCATTACACTAAAACACCTGGATGATGAAGCATTGGTGGCAGTATTTCTTAATAGGCTCGATGAAGGTGTCGAAGGGGAACTAATGAAGATGAGTTGCTTAGGGTTACTAGGATTAATGGAGTCAGTCGTGAGGATAGAAGAAGATAATCTGGTTTTGACCCCAATCTAACACAATGATGCAGCCAAGAAGTTAAAAAGACCCCGCCCACATGAACCCGCCCTAATATTAATCCAACCACCCACCAAACTACCAACACAGCAAACCCACCCCAAAAAATTCACAATTATTCGACCTAGTAACTTAATTCAACTTTCAAACGAATGTCTGTAGTTGAAATTCAGGCCAAGAGGGAGAAGAGGTTATGATTCAAGCGTGATGAAAAATATCATGTTGGGTGTAAGGGGGAAATCCATTTGACACTAAATTCAATCATTGGATTAAGCTCTCCACACTCGATGAAACTACAAGGAACGATACGGGACCAAGAGGTAATAGTCCTTGTTAATTGTGGGGCTAACCATAACTTCATCAGTAAAACGTTGGTAGTAAAACTAGAGACAACAAGCTATGGGGTAACAATGAGATCTGGTGCACCTGTACTTGGTAAAGGGATTTGCAAGGGGGTCGTAATTCAGCTATAAGAGGTCACAATAGTATGGGATTTCCTTCCTTTCAATCTTGGTGGATTTGATGTGATCTTAGGGCTCAAATGTCTTTTTCGACCTCACACTCTTCCATAAATAACAAAGCCGCAATGGTGGGGTCCCGATCTTCATCCCTCAAGACCACCAATCGCACAACCCCTTCCTCTGGATCAGGAAATTAACTTGATTCAGTCAACATACACCCAGAAAATTCCCTACAAATTTCAATCCAGAAGCTGAATGGAAGAAACTACCTAGATGGTCCCAATCAACCCGTCTCGTGATTACTGGAAAAGGAAAATTAGGGTACATAACAGGAGCAATCCAAGACAGAAGACCCTGTTTTTGACCTTCTGTCTTTGACCAGTGGTGCTTTGAAAATGCCATGGTTACAGCCTGGCTCATCAATTCCATGGAACCAGGGGTTGGAAGACCCTTTATTTCTCTCCCAATAGCCAAAGATGTGTGGGAAGTCGTCAAATAAACATACTCAGACCTAGAAAACTATGCTGAACTGTTTGAACTCAATTCAAAACTGTGGAAGATGCAGCAGGGTGAGCGAAATTTGACTGCATATTATAATGAAATGACTATAATATGGCAAGAGTTGGATCTGTTTGAGGAAACAAAGTGGAAAGATCTAGAAGATGCAGCCCAATATAGAGAGAATGTGGACAGGGGACGAGTATTTGTATTTCTTGCTGGCTTGAAGGCAGAATTGGATGAAGTCAGGGGACATATTTTGGGACGTAGGCCACTACCCTCAATACGAGAAGTCTTCTCTGAAGTCAGAAGAGAGGAAGCTTGGAAGAGTGTCATGTTGGGAAAAAATAGCACCATGGACTTCCAGAATGAAGGATCAGCATTTGTCTCAAAGAATGGTGACAGTGAGGATGAGAAAGGTAGAAACAAGCAAAAATCTTGGTGTGATTTTTGCAAAAAACCATGGCATACAAAAGATACCTACTAGAAGATGCATGGCAAACCAGCAAACTGGAAGGAAAAAGGGGCTAATGGAGCAGGAGACGGGAAAGTTTTGCAAGCTAGGAACCAGTCCAGTCATAACCAGGATACCTCCAGCTCATCGAGGACCTTTCCTTTCACAAAGGAACAACTTGATCATCTGTACACATTCCTTCCAACTGAGAATACCCCAAAACTGTCTTGTTCTTTAGTCCAGTCGGGTATAATCCTTTCAAAGGCCTTTGTTTGTTCTATACCCTCCTACTCTTGGATAATTGACTCTGGAGCCACAGATCACATGACTGGTAGCTCCAATTTTTTGCCTCTTACTCACCTTGTGCAGGGAACCAGACAATTAGAATTGCAGATGGTTCCCTAGCTTCCGTTGCAGGAAAAGGGACAATCCCTATTTCAGACACCTTAAAACTAAAAAATGTTCTTCACATCCCCAATTTTTCCTATAACCTAGTTTCTGTTAACAAACTGACCAAAGATATGAATTGCAAAGCTAATTTTTGGTCTACTCATTGTATATTTTAGGATTCAGAATCGGGGAGGACGATTGGGGTTGCTAAGGTTACTAGAGACTTATATATCTTGCAAGAAGAAGGCAAGAAATATGAAGAAGGGAGCTATCACATTACTGTCAGCAAGAAGGAGGAAGAAATAATATTGTGGCATTATAGGTTCGGCCATCCTAGTTTACAAGACCTGAAGTCTGCATTACCTCATTTATGTATCAATAAAAGTTTCAAGTTTCAATGTGAATGATGTGAATTAGCTAAACTTCATAGAAGTCATTACCCTATTCAAAACAGCCGATGTCCGGAGCCATTTATGTTAATTCACAGTGATTTATGGGGTCCCTCTAGAACTCAAACACCTAATGAAAAACGGTGGTTTCTCACCTTTATTGATGACTGTTCTAGGGTCACATGGGCATTTCTTTTGGGAGATAAATCTGATGTTTGTGCCACATTTGTGTCCTTCTATAACATGGTTAAAACTCAACTTCAAAAGGAGATTCAAATGTTAAGAAGTGACAATAGGAAGGAGTATGTGAACTTGGCCTTAAAAAACTTCGTAGATAGCAAAGGAATTGTCCACCAAACCTCCTGTAGTTACACCCCACAGCAGAACAGGATTTCTGAATGAAAAACAGACACCTTTTAGAGGTGGCTAGAGAAATAAGCTTTCAAACACACGTCTTGAAATACCTATGAGGAGAAGCAGTTCTCACTGCCAATTTTTTGATCAATAGACTTCCCTCCAAGACCTTAAAATTCCAAACCCCATTACAAACCTTTTCTTCCTTCTTTCCTAATACAAGACTGAACCTGCCTATCCCTCTAAAAATATTCGGAAGCACTGTGTTTGTCTACAACCATCATCATCATCATCATCATCATCATCATCATCATCATCACCCAGTCTGAAATCCCGCATTGAAGCAGGGTCTGGAAAAGTCCGATAGTACGCAGCCTTACCCCTACATAGTAGAGAGGCTATTTTCGGTGGACCCACATGCAGATGAGACAATAAAAGAATGATGCAGGTAACAGAACCAATTCGTAAAACAGAAAATCCATGAAAATACAAGTAATGGGGAAATAAAAGCACTAAATAGAAATGATAATAAAAATACCCGAATCTCAAGATAGAACTAAAAAAATGCAAATAACAATAAGAATACTAATCACACATAAATACTAATAATAATAGTAATAATCAATACTAATAAAGCAAGAGGTCCTTTCCAATCTCACCTTCCTTGCTTAGGGATACGTTCTTCACATTTTGACAGAGTGAAGAGAAATTGAATCTTTGCTACGCACTAATTTTTTTATTACAAATATATTTCTATATAAATGATATTTTAAATATAAATAGAATAGAATAGAATATAAATATATTTCTATATTATTTTACTAAAAAAGAAAAAAAAAGCTAAAAGCAAAAATGATTATCATGAGTGTGACAGTGAGTGTTGCGCCCATGACACTCTTGTCATAGGCGTGTCGATGTCAGTCATGCCTATGAGACTCTTCTCACGAATGTAACAATGATTTTTGTCATCCGTGACACTTGAACGTTGCTTAGGAATGATTTTCATTCCTATCATATTGGGAGATATAGAGTAATCCTCAAAATTCAGATATCAAAATGTTATTTATATAATGAAAATATATAGCCAACCCACTGTTTTCATTCCTTATTCATTCATATCTTCCCAAACTCATTAACCAAACACCCCTGAAAAATATCAAGCACATGAAAATATAAGCTGCATTTCTTTTTCCAACTTGCAACTTACATGTTTTTCAATGGAAACATAAATTAATTATGTAAAATAGGAAAAATAATTACATTTGAATTAGGATAATTCTACAAGTTATGCAACCCGTTCAGACTTACAACTTCCTAAGACTTGTATTTCATTCACCAACTTTGGATTTATTTTGCTTGGAGACACCTTAATTAACTATTGATTGCTTTGAATTTACATTTTGAAAATCAAAAACATAAACTAACAGATGTTACAACATTTTTTCATTGAATTGCTACTTCTTTCGTTTCTTAGCTTCACTTGATTCTTAAGAGTGTATAGTTGGTGTATTTTGAGAAGAACATTAAAATTCAACACTCATCTTTAATATTCTTACCGAAAACACCAAGTTTGCTTCTCAGAAAATATAATCTAGTCTTAGCCAAGATTTTTTTTTGGTTACATCCGTCGTGTTTTATTTCGGTGACAATATTGAAGATTTGCTTCTTCTTCTCAGCTTCTCTTATGGCATGATATTTTATTTTGATATGCTTGGTCTTGTCATGTTATATTTGATTCTTCATTATGGTAATTACTATTTTATTATCTAAAAACAACATTCTAGCGTTAGTTTTCTTTATTCCAAAGTCTTCTACTAATTTTCCATTGAAAATGTATTTATTGGTAGAACTAGTAGCACTAACATGATGTTGCAGCAACGTCTTCCTTCTTAGAATGCTAAACAAACACTCAATTCTAAGAGAGAAAGTGTAACCATTAGTGCTTTTTGCCTCATCAAATGGCCATGCCCCTTCACTTCCAATCTCAATTATGGGCTTGCAAATTTTTTATAAATAAACCAATAATCAATTATCATATACATTGATAACCCATTTAATAATACTGAGTTAATATCCATATAAATAGCTTCTAACTATTTTGAGCAACAAAAGGCAAGAAGCACTCTAATTGTTTCATGTCGTGTCACTAGTGCAAAGGTTTTTAAACAACCCTCTCCTTTAATAACAAATCTGACTTTGTATATATTGATAGATCCATCATGATTTTGTGGTCATGTTACTTCAAATACCTTCTCACTTATTGGTCTTTCAACTAGGGACCAATTTTGGTTTTTAACTCTTTTGTTATTACCTCTAGCCATTCTTTCTTATTAATAGCTTTGTTATAGGTAGTTAACTCAATGATAGTTGCACTTAACCTCTCATACACCTTTTTCAAAGGTCCAATGCCTCTTATAAGTACTTAATATCATCATCATCACTCTCTTCTTTAATGTCTTCTCTAACATCAATTTGATGTATTGACTCAATCTTAAAACTTTAACACCATCCTTTTCTAATATAGGTTTTTTTTTTCATTTCAACATATCTCTGTTAACTGGAGTTCTTTTAGCAATAATATTGTACACTAAGTAGATTTTGTTTGAGGTGTTGTAATCCAAGAAAACCCCTAAATCACTCTTCTTATATATTTGAAGTCTTTTTGCTTTAAGAATGTGCAAAGTTTTAAAGGCTTTCAATCTTGAAGTAGAAGACAATTAGTTTGAAAGCATATTTAATAGAAACAAACCAATTTCTTTTTTGAACTCATATATTCAATATTTTGAATTTGTTAAGTACTTCCCACTTTTTCTTCAGAAATGAGATCCAATGAAATATGCTAAAATGTTAAAATAATTTCTAAAAATCACAAAAAAAACTTATTTTCATTGAACGAAAGTTTACTTGTTGGTGCACAAACATCAAGTGGATCAATTTTAGCTTTTCTTTGATTTTCCTTGTTGCTTTGAAGGATAATTGACAAGCTTAACACACTATTTTCACTTTTTACTGTTTAGGAAGACCTTCAAACACTTCATTTTTACTCATTTTGATCAAGAAATCACCATCAACAAGTCGTAATCTATTATTGTGCCATAATATTTATTCAGCAGAGGTAAAGTTGACTCTGTTCAGATAACTACTATCTCTAACAACTTCAGCCTTTGGATTCTGTGTTCATCTACCACAAGCAGTTAAGAGTGATGATATGGACTTTAGGAGAATTGACAAGATGTTGCTCGGTTGTGGATGTTAAATCAAGCAGTTCATACCCTTGTTAGACTAATGGTGGTTGACAAATTAAGAAATTATTTCAGGTATTTTGGGATTGATATTCAATAAAATAATTGTGCAAATCAAGATAGCATTAATCTTTGATGGGCAAGAGATTAATCATTGTGGAATCAAGATGGAAATTTCCTTAAATGTGCTAGAGATATTCAAGGATGAAGATTATGGATAAAGATCTTCAAAGATATGTATCCCAACAATTAAAGATCAAGATTTTCTGCAATATAACCGTTGAAGCCAACATAAGTCGACTAGTAAATCATAAGTCGACTAATATATCAAGATCTGTCAGGTTGAGAA
>JANIHY010000006.1:26144644-26160351 GCA_027479065.1 Erythroxylum brevipes | reverse complement strand
TATAAAACTTGGAATTTTTGGCTTAAGGAATGGAAAGATAGGATTTTTAGTAGAGTGTTGTACTGTTTTGGGGAATACGGGATTAGGTAGAAACTTTGATTGCATTTTTGACACCCTTAGAGGTGAAATTGATTTGTGAGCTCTTTATGAAACTTGTAGGATTTTCTGTATTCTTTCCAATGAGTCCTTAATTGTAATTTTTGGACATTTGTGTGAAGAGTTGTGTAGTTTGAAAGAAGGGAAGGTTTACAGCCCTTTATTTTATTTTTTTAAATTTGGACAATGTGTAATTTATGTATGTTTGATTTGTGATAGAGGCGTATTTGGAACGTCAGCCCATAGACGCTGCCGAGACTTTCAGGCATTAGCTTGAAAGTTATTGGTAAGTGACCTAGATGGTTCCTCAATTATTATTTGCTTATACTTCTGTGGAGAATAATCGTGGGATTGTGTTTCTGAGTATGAATTCCGGACAGAAGGTTCGATGTATTAGGAGATTATGACATAGAAGTGTTATTGTTAGAGAATTTGGGACCTCCATGTTTTTAAATGTGATTGATTGTGAACTCTTTGTTTGAATGTGATAATTTGGAATTGATTGTGATGTTGATAATGCTTCTTTGCGACATATGCACTCTATGCATGAATGCATTATCAGTTAATGACAGTTGTGACCGGAGCAGCAACTGAGAACTAGAAGCTCAATGTATTTAGGTCTCGAGCCTACAGTGAATCAGAGCCTCGGGCTCAATGATTAATGTGCCCATATTGAGACAGTTTAGACGCTCGGTCACAATACCGTAATAAATTAAAAAAGTGTCTCATACGCATTTCATATACATTTTATTTGGTTTCTTTGATTGAGTGAAAGGCATAATGCCTTGTGCTTATGTGATAACAATCATGAGGTACTTCTGAATGTGATTTTATGAAACAACTGTGTTATGTTTGAATATTGCGTGAATTGAGTGGACCATCGATGATGGTTACCTCACTGAGTTTGCAAACTCACCCAAAATTGTAACTTATTTTTCAGGACCGAGAGAGTAGACACCTAGCTCCAGAGGGATTTTTTTTGCCGTGTAGATCATGTTGGCAAGAGAATTCATGGCTCATAGGTCGATCAACTGGGATTTTTGGGGAATGACCTAGTTAGGCTTTTTGTTTTAGATTTCTTTTGAAGTGATGTATAAACAGTGAACTATGACAGATATGTAAATTTCGGAATATGATGAAATGAAATGAGGAAAGTTTATGGTTTCAAAAATTAGTGATTTTTATATTGATGTATGATTATTATGATGCCATGTGAAGTATTTTAGTGATTTTTTGTAGCTCACCCTTATCGTAGGATATGTATCGGAATGACCTGCAGGCGTCTCGATGTATACCCTGCAGTAAGGGGGCGCTACACTCCAGACCTTGAAATGCTCCAAGATGGAGCAAACTATTGGAAATCCACAATAGTGGGATTTTTTCTAGAACACAAACCAACATTTCCATTAATATTGCGATGGGCAAATAAGCTACGGAAAAGTAGAGGACTTAATGATGTTATGTTGTCTAAACATAATCTTGTTCTTTTCTCTTTCACCTCCATATCAGCAACTCATAAAATTCTTGAGGACGGACCATGGCATTTTGGGAGTCAACTAATGTTTTTACAAATCTGGCAACCTGGACTGAGATTCGAAACCATCAAAATTCAGGACCTCCCTATATGGATAAATTTCCATAATGTTCCCTTAAAATATTGGACCACTTAGGGTCTCAGCCAAATAGCTAGATACATCGGGAAGCCTTTATGTATATATGAGAATACGACCACTAAGAAGAGAATTGGATATGCTCATATTTGTGTCAGTATAGAAGTATCAACAGATCTTCCTAATGAAATCCCAATCATGAGGCTAGGGGAAGGGAATCAATTATGGGAGGATAGTATTGCAATTTCTTATCATTGGATACCCCCTGCAAAAGCTCACAAAACTATTTGGAGACCAACTAGTAAAGTCTTCAAGATTGGAAATTACCAGGAGCTAATGAGTCATGAAGATGAATGTCATTCAGAAGAAAACCAGATCTCTGGAAATTTGAGTGCTCATATGAATGATAATAGTGACGAGGTAAAACTCTCTACTGCAACTCTTGTAGCAAAACCTATGCAGAAAAGGATAGTCTTGTTCCAAACAGGGTAACAGAAACATTGGAAAATTCTATTGTAGAGGAGATTGAAATGTCTAACAAGGCTTCTCTTGACTTCATTTCTAAAAAAACAGATCATTTAGTTACCTTACTTGATGTTGCGGATCCCCTACGTAAGGAAATAGTATGCACAAATGAACTTCTCATGTCAACTATTGTTTGGAAAAGACATAAGTTGTTTCAAATCCTTCTCAAGGAATCAACACAGATGTAAACAGTGGAAATTTCCAATCTATATCTAGAAGAAAATCCCAACAGGGCAAAGGTAAAGGCCTCAAAAGCACCTCTATATTATATGTCTATTTTGGCCTGGAATATTAGATGAATAAATTGTCCTTCAAAGTTATTAGCTTTAAAGGATTTTGTTTCGAGAGAAAAACCTCTCTTACTTGGTCTACTTGAAACAAAAGTGAGGTTGAAAAACCTAAATAAGTTGAATATTCTGGTTCCTCAATGGAGATTACTTTCTAATCACAGTCACCATGCCTATGGAAGGATAATAGTGTGCTTCAATTCGGATGATATTAAGGTGGAATTATTGGAGGCAAATGAGTAGGTTATGCATCTTCAAATCTTATTATTGCAAGGTAACATTGATTTTTATGTCTCCTTTGTTTATGCTAGCAACTTTGAATTCCAACGTAGAGATCTGTAGAATAAAATCAGACAATATAGTGGTAATATCAACAAACCATGGCTCTTATGTGGGGATTTCAACTCCAATCTCTTTGCATCCGAAGCTTAGGGAACACCAGTTTGAAAAACTACTCAGCTGATTTGTGGGAATGTGTAGAACATAAGGTGATTGATCTCAAATATTTTGGCCACTCATTTACGTGGTCAAACAAGCAAAAAGCACGTTGGTTCATCAGGAAAAAACTAGATAAAGGTCTTGTAAATGATCTTTGGCTACAAAATTTCCCCAACAGTCTAGCCAATTTCATGGATCCTTTATTCTCGAATCATACCCCATTATTGTCTCAAATTTGTCCAAGCTTACAACTATTCACCATCCTTTTAAGTTCAACAATTACTTAGTTAAAGACCCTGGTTTTGATGTTGCTCGTAAGCAGGGGACTCTATGCAGTACCAAGAGGACAAAACGGTTTTTTTTTAATCAAAAGGTTGAAAATAATCAAGCAAGAACTCAAGCTACTGAAATCTTCCAAAGGATCTATTGTCAAAGCTATCAATAACACCAGACTGGAGTTGATCAAGGTGCAGAATATGTTGTCCTCTAATCCAAAGATTCAAACTCTTGACTGACAAGGAGAAGTTAGCTCTAACTAATTACCTCATGAAATAAGCAATCACTCTTCTCTTTTGCAACAGAGAGCTCATATGAATTGACTACAAGATGGGGACAACTGTAATAAAATCTATTCCATTACTTCACATAATGGTACTGTCATCCAGAATTCGAAGGATATTCATGAAGAAGCGTTTAAGATTTTTCAATTCTTCTCTTAGTACTGGAGTGTTGACAAATGTTTCACATAGGGACCTACAGAAACTCAACTTGCAGCAAATCCCACTTTTTGATTTTGATCTCTTAACTAAACCAGTGGAGGATAGTGAGATTGAGAGGTGTGTATTTGGAATGAATAGTAAGAAAGCTCTAGGGCCAGATGGATTTAATGGTTATTTTTATCAACATTCTTGGAACATAATTGGAAGTTTTGTCAAGGAGGCCATATATGAAATTTTCAGAAATGGGGTATTACTCAGGGAGATCAACAAAACATTCTTGTGCCTCATTCCTAAGGGTTAAAATCCAACAAGCTTTGTTGATTATCGACCAATATTATGTACAAACTTCCTTTATAAAGTTATTTCTAAGATTATAGTAGCAAGATTGAAGAAAGTATTAGCTCCTTTGATTAATGAAAACCAAAGTGCCTTCTTGTCCGATAGATTCATTGGAGATAATATGCTTATCGTACAAGAGCTGATGAAGGGCTAGTCCACTTCTAATAGCCCCCCAAACTGCATGATGAAGATTGGTTTCCACAAAGCATTTGACAGTATTAGCTAGCAATTCTTATGGTCTATGGTGACAGCTTTTGGTTTTCTAGAATAATTTATCAAATTGATCATGGAATGCATTACCTCAACCTCATTTTTTTTATTAATGGCTCTCATTCTCAGTATTTTAAAGTTGCAAGGGGTCTTAGATAGGGTGATCCCATATCCCCCTACCTTTTCATTCTTGCCATGGAAATCCTTAATGCAGTCATAAAGCAGGAGACTCTTTCAAATCCCAACTTCAAGCATCACACAAAATGCAAAAAACTTGGCCTTACTAACCTCTACTTTGCAGATGATCTTCTTCTTTTTGCAGGGCTAATTTGGAGTCTATTCACACTTACATACATGCCCTCTATGTGTTTAAGAATTTAACTGGTCTGCATATTAACTTAAACAAAAGTCATTTCTTGCTATCTAAAGGTGCTGCCAACTTGGAATCTGCTATAGTAGAAGCAACAGGCATGAAATTGCAGTGTCCTCCTCTCCTCTATCACGATCTCCCAGTATCAACAAAGAGACTCAACTATTTTGATTATTGCCCTCTCTTAGACAAGATCTAAAAGAGAGTAAAGTCATGGGTGAATAAGTCGCTTTCTTATGTAGGTAAACTTCAACTTATTAAATCAGTTCTTAACTCTTTGCATGTATACTGGAGCTCCCATATCTTCTTATCTCAAAGCATTATCAAAGTAATCGAAAAAATTCTTAGATCCTTTTTATGGAATCAATCAAATGGTAACCTTGGAGCAGCAAAGGTGAAATGGGCTGACATGTCTTTTCTGAAGCAGGAAGGTAGACTAAACATCCTCTCCATCAAATCTACTAACCATTCTCTGATACTCAAGAGATTCTGGTGGGTATTAGAAGAAAAGAACATCCTCTAGATAAAGTGGTTACATGTATACTTTCTCAAAGGAAACAACATATAGGCTATCAAACCAAAAGCTTCACACTCATTCTTCCTCACTGAGTTATTGAAACTAAGAGACACTGTACAACAAGAGGTCTTATGTGAAATAAAGGGTGGACGCTTGGTTTCCTTATGGTATGACAATTGGTTTAGCAGGGGCCTCTTGATACAATTGACGCATCTTTCAAGAGTTTCCTCACTCTTTCCATTAAAAACACGATTGAGATCTTTCATTAACGAAAACTCATGGAATTTTCCCACAAGCCTGTTGCATCTTCAACCTAGCTACCCTCCATCGCCTCATGTATCTGACGCCTTCTTCTGGAAGGATATTTCACTAGGCAAACTCACAAAACAGAATCGAAAGTGATAATTTACGAAGGCATCAATCCACCGTTCCTTGGGCCATTGCGGTATGGAGTAAGTTTCTAACGTCGAGAATATCCTTCATCTTTTGGCTGGCTATCTAAAATAAACTATCTACAGCAGACAGGACAAATAGACAAATATTGTCCCGTGCACTGTACTTTATGCAGCTTAAATCTTGTAACCACCTCCTTTTTAAATGCCATTTCAATAAAACAATATGAGAATACATCACTGCTTTATGTTCTTGGATGGATCCAGGGATATCTCTTTTAGAGATTACTAATCGTCTCTCAACACCACTATCTTCCTCTAGACCTGATCACTAGATTCATACTATTGTTTTGAGAGTTTATATCTACTTGCTTTGGAGGAAAAAGAATCTTCGACACTTTACGAACAAACCCTCTACTAAAAAATGTTTGATCTCATTAATCATCGCTGAAACTCGAGTGCTTATCATGCTAAAGAAACTACAACTTACTTACAGTTTAAATATTTGCTGGACAGTGTACCTCTTCTTAGATCCTAAGCTCTAAGTGTCTTCTTAAGGCTAATTTGTTAAAGGATTTTCCTTATGTATCCACTTGCATGACTCTTTTGCTACCCATCATGTTGACATTTAAGAGGGAGGGAGGGAAGTGGAGAGAGAGAGATTATGAAGACATTCTTACATGCACTCGCCTAAAGTTGTTTCCTCCAAAGGAGAAGTAATATACAGAGAAAAAGAAAACGGACAAGCAAAAGCTGTTCTCAAATTTACATGCTTGTCTGCTTCCTCACAAAACCCAAATGGAGTACAACATCTTTAGCTATCATAACTATAGCTAACAATAATACTTCAGAAGAGTGATGATAAGAGAGGCGAAAAAAGTGAGACAGAGGTCTACCAGTAGGGAAATAGTTCTGGTACGGTATACTCCTCAGTATGTTCTTTTCTATCCACTTTGAAAATCTTTGGGAAGTTTAGGGTCTGCCTCAGATTATGATCTACCCGATGACGAAGAAGATTCACCTAAAGAAACAGAAGCCAGAGATGAAGCCCATACACGGCAGTTTTTTGCTCCTTCATGGAAGTTCCTGATCTTGCATAATCTCAGCCTGGTCCAGATTCTCCTCACATCAATCATGTGAAGCATACGCCCAAATAACTGGCTTGTTTCCCCAAACATTTCCAGGTTAAATTCAGGAACATATGAGCCCCAGAAAGCCTTGACACGTATCAACACTATAGGAGATACAAGCAGCAGCATCCGGATGCTAAGGAACAATGCAGCAAGTACCAAGTAGGGATCCCTTTTCATAATCTCGTCCAAGGAGGAACCACTCCAGGGCTGCACAATGGATTTTTCACGACCATCATACGTCCTTGTCTCATCTTCAACAAGATAATGAGCTGGATCAAGTCCTGAATCACAGAGAGAATCAGATGACAGAATAGATGAAGCTAAATTGTAACCATTTAACTACCAGAACATCTATATGCTGAAAAAAAAAAAAGGTGGCACTCAATCAAGCACTAAACCATTTTTATAACTTCATGATGGTTTAACAGACCATAAAAATTATTGTTTTCAGAAGATAAATATAGAATCACACGAGAATAAATGGACCACAAATGAGGCTCACTCTCAATGCTTTGGTCTAGATGGAAAAATTACCAGTTGTTTCCTCATAAAACTGTACAAGAGATTGAAGATTCTTTGAGCCCTGATAACTGATCTTTGATGTCTGATTCACCAACAATATTGTAGGCAAGCTATGGATACCATATCTTGAAAATACGCTGTGAAACAAGGCAATACATGCACATGAGCAGAAGAAAATCCTACAGTTAAAGGAATATTTGTTAAAGATGACAAATTCCAAGAAAACAAAAAAGGCCTAAATTTCCAATCCGGGTATTCCAACAGAAAAAGGGTCTGTTGCCCAACTAAGGGCATCTCTAGTTAACCAGTATAACAGTGCTAGAGGTTGTACTAGCCTAAGAGAATGGGTTACCCCATAAGCAGATGAGATAAAAGTCAATACCCAAGACAGTGTCCAAGCTGGAGGAAGAGCAGGTGGGCTATTGAGGAACTCCAAAGGAGATATTTTTCATAGGTTTTCATTGAACATGGAAAATGTTTACGTCTTAACAGAAGAGTCAAGCCAATTTGGGGGCCTGTTATTTTCTTAGTCCATTTGACTTTTGTACTGTAGTTCTGAAAATGGTTTCTCTTATTGCAACTTGGATCACACAATGCCAAACCATACCATTTTCTCCGCTGTTGTGGCTTGCAAGAATTTTGAGACAGGTTGCTTGTGCAATGTAGTCCATATACAGATAGAGAACAACAGCTAATTGTTCTTTCCCAAAAAAAGAAAAAAGAAAAAAAGCTAATTGCTAAACAGCTCACTGATACCCTTGCAATTCTTGTCTTTTGTACTTCACCAAATACTCACCTAAGGGGCTAAAGCCTTTACTAACCAATTACCTGACTGCGCTCTACATCTATAATCAAGAATCGAAGTGGTTGCTACAAATATAAATCCTCCTTTTACCCCCAAAAAAAGTTTCAATTTTAGGAAAGAATCTTTTAAGACATGCTTGGGATGAATCACATTATCCAGATTAATAATACTACTTAAGAAGTAGTTGCAGCCTTGTATGTACAAGGATTACCTTAAAACGGAAAAAAAAGTATCAATGATTACAGGCACATATAAACAAACCACAAAAGATTAAAAAAAATTGACCCAAAGGAAGAAAATGATATAACAAGATGTAAAAGCACACACAGCAGTCCTTCACTCGAGTAACAATTCACTAAAACCTAGTGGAAAATGCCTATAAAGACATGAGTATATATTTAAGCACATAATCAAGCAACTGTTCAAGCACTCAACTTGTCAAGCCATTGATAACATAATAACAAATTGATACCTGAAAACAAATTCCTCCACAAGATATAAAAGAACATTGAATTTAACCAGTCAATGACAGGAAAAACCTATTAGATATCTTCCCTGTGATGATATGAAACTAAAAGCAGATCAAGTATCATCATACTTTGGAAGAGCAGAAAGCAGGTCAAGTATCATCATACCTTGGAAGAGCAGAAGAGTGTTCGACAGCCAAATGCTCTATCTGAGGGAACATTGAACTAAGTAGCTTGAACTTGGGAGGAATATCGCGTGAAAAAGGGCACCAAGAGGCATAGAAAAGTATACAAGTATAAGCATTCCCCTTAGATGATGTCACTGTTCTGTCCAGGATGTTACCATCCACCTATTGACGACAATTGGACATAAAACTCAGCAGTAGGAAGAATGATGAACTGGTACCCAAAAAAGGAAGAATGACAACCTTGTACCAAAAGAAGGAAGAATGAAAATCTTCAATTCCTTAAAAACAATTAAATAAAGGCCATGTGATCCCGAAGGAGAAAAGGAAAACGCATCTAGTTAACCTCATAGTATCAAACAAAGTAGAATAAGAAGACATCAAGAATATTCAACATAACTGAACAAATCAATAATAGAGATCTAAGAATTGATTATGAGGAAGCCCAATGGATTGCAAGATAGAGTAGGAATAACATTAAGAATATATGGAAGTGGTTAAATTTTCATTCTTGCTACAGAATTTTCCATGAAAAAGTATAAACAGTATTCATGGGGTCCTCACAAAAATCACCATGGATTGAGAGAAGATTACTTGACTCCTCATAACACTCACAAGTCTTGTCAGAACACTAGATTTCAATGTTCTACTTAACTAAAGTGTCAGATGCTCAAGTCCAAATTTGTCTTCAGTTATGACAGGAGGGTGGAAGAAATCACTCCACAGAAGGATAGGTAAAGCTATTGATTGACTTTTGAGTTAATATAAAGGAGCAATTTACAAACAGAAATCTTCATTTTTAGTAAAACCACTAACCCATAACCATAAAATCAAGCTGAGTTTGGCAACAATATCTGCAAGCTTGTCCATTTGGCAAATATGCATCAGAGTTTATAACAATTTAAGTTTTCCAGAGAAAGTATTATCTTATTACATCAAGAAACCTCAAATGGAAGGTGTCCCATAGTAGGGTCCATAGACAGAGTCAACAACTACCATGAAGAAAGGTTTGATATATGAGATAATAAAACATACAGCGATATCATGAGAATAATTATGCTCAGATCCGCGCTTGTGTACCAACAACACTTTATCGCATCAGTGGTCATTGTAAAACAGTTAAAACGTACAAGTAAATCCTGTGATTCTCCAACCCATATAACATCAAATCTCACCCCCAATCGGAAAGGGCAGCCATTATTTACATTTGCAAGTTAAGTAGTCAGCAAACTAAAAATAATACATCGAAGGAAAAATATTGTTTCGTCATGCAAATAAAGTAATAGCAAAAGTTCAAAAATATTGACAGAGGTATTCTAATCACCAATGAGATGCATTCTACTAAATCTGCAACCTTCACATATCGTCATTTCATCGCCCAATTCTAAAGGAACCAGAAAGTCAACCGCTAACTCATGCTCAAATTTGACAAGTTCCACACGAGATTGAAACCTTGGATTTTCATAAACCTACAAGTCATCGACCTATTCCAAATAAAAACTGAAAACCTAAATAACCTTGTTAAATGAGACATCCAACTGGGTCCCTTCAAAATCCGCAATCAAATTACTGAATACTCAGCCAAACCCATCAAAAACTAAATCAAACAACTTGAGTTATCAAATCAACGATGAAATAGAAAAAAGAAATAACAAGTATAAAATCGACAACAGCATAGCAACCTATGGAAGGGGCGATTATGCTAAAAAGATTTGAAATTTCAAAAACCTGAATACAGAAAATAAAAGGAAAAGAGAAAGTTGACCTCAAGAACATGGCTTGGGGAGATCGAGACAAGACATTGAGATTGGAGATGATAAGGAAAGAAGGTAGATTGTTTAGGGCATTTAGAAGCCGATGTGGACACAAGGCCAAGCGAAGACAAAGCCCCAATATAGAGGATGAAGAAACGCAGCAGAGCCATGAGATTGGAGAGCAGGAATGGAAAACGCAACCCAACCCGAGGTACAAAAAAGGAAAAAGACGGGTCAAAAAGATTAGGGATCAAAAGAGGAGGAGGAGGATAACATTAACAGGGGCACACCAACAGCAAACAACTGAGAAATTGGGGTCTCTAATACATAATAATCATCATCGGCTTATTGTTATTGATGACAATGAACACTGCAGTACTCAAAATAAAAATAAAGAGGAGAGTGGAGTTGGTACTATTAGGATTAGAACGAGGGAGGTTGACGTCTTATGTCCTGGTATTGTATGGTATAGGGAAGTTGGTACAGGTATGTGTCCTCCTAGGTAGGCTTGGCACCTGGCTGGCCAGAAAATTTATGTTTGGTTTTGAATCTTGCTCGAAACTTAATAAAAGTCTAAGATTTGTATAGTCAGCTTAAATCTGACCTAAATTAGGGATGATAAATATAAACTGGTTAGACGTAGCCCAAATTTGGGTCTGGTTAATTGGGTCATAGGTTAAAATTACTCAGCCAAATTGGGCCATGAGTTAGGATCAGCTTGGGATGGGGCTGTCTCGACTCGGCCTAACTTGGGACTCGATAAAAAAGTACAAAAAATGTCATTTTTCTAATTTTTATAAAAAAATATAAAAGTTAGGCTAGTTCAAACGAAGCACCATATATCCTCCTATAATCAACAGAACTAGAATATGATATGTAAGGGAAGATTTTGATCATTGATAGCCCACTAATTCTTGAAGCTTTAATGGAGTCATAAATGTGAACTTTAGACATTTATGATGGCATGCGTGACTCTATTGATCATGGACACTAATTTACGGAAACTTATTTGATGTCATAGAAAGCAAAGTCTTCTCATCTATCCTAACTAGTGCGGTATGTTTGTGGTTCCAAGACTTTCTTCCAACTTTAATAGTCATATTCTAATAATTAATTATCACATTCATATCACACTCCGTTAATAATAAATGTAAACTATAAGTAAAAAGAATCGGATAGAGTGAGATTTTCTCATCTCTCTCCTTAATGGCTTCTCCTTCTTATTGCTTCATGCTTTCTTTCTCTTAGTTTTGCTCCATTTCCTTTTGTTTTGTCTATTTACATCTCATTCTCCTTTTTCCAGGTTTCTCTCTTTTTTTCTATTGTCTCCTTTTGTTCCTTTAGTATCTCCTTAGTTTCTGGCTTTAAGTATTAGGCTCTCTAGCTCCTCTCCTTATCCTCCATTTCCTTCTTCTATTTGGTTTTTTTTACCCCCAATTTCATCCTAGTTCTCAAGTGCTTCCTACTTAAATTTGGCTTACATATATCTAGGTCTTTTTCTTCCTTTTATTTTTCCCACCTCCTTCTGTTTATTATTTTTGGAATGGTATTTTAAAATTTCTTTTCTTCAAAGTCTATAGTCTTTCCTTATTCCACTAAATAGACTTAGTCTTTATTGATCTTAGTTAGGCTTCTAGTTGAATTGGACATTTTCCTCCTCTTCCTTCAAGTTCCTCCATCTCTCTTCTTCCCAACTATATTTCTAACTCTAGCTTTTTTCTACTTCACCAGTTGAAAAATATTTGTCTCTCCTCCTTAAGGGTCTGTCTTATTTTCCACCAATTCCTATTTCTAGCTCTCCTTCTCCTAACACCTTAGAGAACATTAGGCTCTGTGACTCTTAGGTCAACTAAGCTCCTTAGTACCTTACCCATTTAAGCCTCAACCCAGTACTTAATTAGAAACACATCCTAGGGGCTCTTCTAAATCTCCCTTCATTTTTTTCTCTAGTTAAGAAATATGGAAAACACATTATTTCACCTTCTTTGGAGACCCTAAAGGAAGGATCTAGAAGTTAGAATTTTACACTTGTAGGATTTTTCTTAGGTAAGTGACTTTTATTTCCAATCATTAAAGTCTAGGCCACGTGCCTCAGCGGGACTTCAACTGGTGTTGATGATGATGAAACCCTAAGCCCTCAAGCACTGAAAAATGGAGGTTTAGAGGAAGTCCTTAATAAAGACAATATTTTCCTTTTCAAGTTCTCCTTAATTTCAAAAGCTCAAAAAGTCCTAGAAGCAGGGCTCAATAGCTTACCCATCTTCCTTCAACTGTGGAAGCTAGGCATAAGCTTAAAGGAGCCTTATTGATCAAGTTGCCCTATTGGCTCATAACTTGGAATACTTCCATAGTTCTTTGGGATCTCTAAGTTAAAGCCTCTCTTCAATCTCATTGTTGAGTTCATTCATCCCTAAACTCATTACTACACAATAATGAGAGTTGCTCATTAAGCCTTTAACTACGAAGACATTGAGATGATGATTTCTAGTTTGAATCCTTATAAGACTCCTGGTCTATATGACTTTAATGGTTGTTTATATCAAAAAGCATAGGAAACATTAAAACTGTGAGTCTACTAGGCAATAATGAAATTCTTCATTAATGCAAAAATGTTTAAAGTTAGGAACAAAACTCATATTGTTTAGTTCTTAAGGTTAATATCCCTACTTCACTTAAAGAACATGTTTATTCCTTGTTGTAACACATTCTATAAGTTTATTTCTAAGCTTTTGGCTTTGAGAATATACACGATATTGCTATCCTTTATTAACCCCTCTAAGTTGCTTTCATTAAAGGTAGAAATATTGGTGATAATATACTATTTGCTCAAGAATGTTTCAAAAATTATCACATGAAAGGATTAGGGAAGAATATGAAATGAATATAGATCTGCATAAGGCCTTTAACTTTATGGATGATGCTTTATACTAAACTCACTTTAGGCTTTCGAATTTCTAGATGCTTTTATTTCATAGATTTTATTCAATGCATTAACATTTTATTTACAACATCATTATAAATAGGGAGCTAAAGGGATTAGTCTAAAAGATCATCCTTCTTCCTATTTGCTTATAATCTGCATAAGGTGCTCTCTAAACTTATTCTTCTTAATATAAATTTAGAGAACAAATTCAGGTATAAAAAATGTAATATCCTAGTTCTATTGTTGTACTATGTAATGTGCTATACATGCATTTTATAAAGTGTGCCCTATTTATGGTATACTAGAGTAATTTAAGCATTTAAATTTATTATTAAGGTTATAACAGAGATCATGGATAAACTAGAGATGGTTCTGGACTCGACCAAAAATTTCTTAGAAAATTTTCAAAAACTCCAAAAAGCTATAGAATAAGTCTAAACGAAGTTTAAAAGCCTCGAAATGTACTTTGAGGAATTAGGTGATGATATGTGCTTAACTGATTATGTATTTATTCAATAGCACTTAGTGATTAATGATATGAAAATGCTTAAGATACTCACTTTAGTTTATATTTGATTTTAGATATAATTCGAAAGTAAAGAAGCTAAAGTGAATTGAAAGCACTATATTTGAGCTATTTTATGAAGATTCACACTCACTTGTCTTCATGGAACAATAAGAAGAAGGATTAAAGCAAGAACAAGACAAGAAAATGGAAAGAACTTGAAGAAAATGTTGTCAACATGGCTTACGACCAATCAATTAAAATGTCATAGTCGTAAACATTGTCTCACGGTTGTGATGTGAATTGTCTCACGCCCCATACAAAGGTGTGCCATGGGTGTGACACACCATTCAAATTCGTGACAAACAAATCACCACTATGAGTGGTTATACACGATTGTGACAGCCCATGTCACACCCGTGATACACTGCCGCCTTACCCCTTTTTAACCATAAGTTTTTAATATAAACAGGGAAGGGTGCGACTGCAGAAAACATGTTTTTGTTTAGGGAAAACGTTTTAAGGGTGTGAGCTTTTAATTTTTGAAGGAGGATGGACATAACTCTCATCTTTTGGAGACCTATAGAGGGCCAGATTCCTAATGTCAATTTGAAGGTGATATTGACACCGAAGAACTAGTTAAACATTTCTTTCATTATTTTTGTTGTTCTTTCTCTCTTTAGGGATTGATTATGTTATCCTATGCTTATGGATTTAGGTTTTCATGTATGAATGATCTTTATTCTCCCATTGTTAGAATCTTAAACATAATTCATAATTGTTGTGTTTAGATAGTGCTAGCATCTTCAATATAATCCGTAATTGTTATGTTGAGATTTATTTGTAGCAACTAATAGTTTCGGATCATTAGGGGTACAATTCGTAATTGTTGTGTTTTCGATTAGTGATGAATCATTGGGGATAACATAACATAGGTTAAATGATCCGAGCTTGTGTGATTGTTACCTTGATTAATCTATTTTCCTAATTTGTAATGCAACTGTCCAATTAAATCTAGAGATCATTGTAGGAAAATCCCGGTGTGAGCATCACATGCCCACGGTGCGAAAAACAAAATTTTTTTATTCCGGGACCTTCCTTGAAGCCAGGATCCATGTGTCTATATAACAAACTCAAACCTAACGACCAAAGGAGACCGTTTCTAATGGTATCCACGCAGAGATCGGAGAACCTAACCGGGACAAACCCTTTGACCCGGGAATAGCTAGAACAAATTAAAGACTGCTAGATCTTACCTTTGTTCTATGGAGAGCTTGAATCAATGAAGATGGAGGATGTAAAACTTGGAGAAGAGGATGAAGAATCGATGGAGAAGATGAAAGGCTTAGGTTTTTCTCAAAAACCTTACTTCCTCTTTTCAATTCACGATGAACACCTTCACAACTTAGGTTTAAAACTTGTTTTTAAACCTCTTATATGTCATCATCGTGCATCCTCACCATTCCTCTTTATTATTTTGTCTTTTAGCCATTTAATATCCTTAATGCCTAAGCATTAAAGGAAGCTTCTCATGTTTCCTCTCCTCCATCCACGTACACACACACATATATATATATATTAATTAATTATTTAATTAATTAATCATATATATATATATGTATATATATTGCTGAAGTAGTCCAGTCACACTGGAGTCGGTCCTACCGGCCTACCGGGCCCCGCCGGCGAAAAATCACCGGAGACTTGTCTCAGCAATATCGATGTCGCGATCTCATCGGGACATGTCCCGATCTCATCGGGATCCATTTAATCCTATTGCTCTCCATTTATTGGATCACTATCCAAAACTATTTTACGAATTCTCCGAGCCACTCTTATGCGTGTGACCCATTAGGTTCCCGGTTATGTTGGCCACTTAGATTAACACTTAATCTGAGCAAGTCATGAGC
>JANIHY010000006.1:25782499-25797198 GCA_027479065.1 Erythroxylum brevipes | reverse complement strand
AATGTCAGGAATGCATGTACAAACATGTGCATATACAAAAATTACAATTTATGCATATATGGAGGCCATATTAGGCACGACCAAGCCGAGATACGTTTTCACACTCATATCTCATTCCAAATTACCATTTTACCCTTCACATCGATGATGGGATGTTACATTTTCCATCTTTGAAATCACCTCTCAATGTCTGTTCCCTTATTGGCCTCTGCTCACGTCCTTCTATAGAGATTTTTAGGGTTTTTTTAAAAAAGGAAAAGGAATGAATTAATAAATAATGGAAATTACATCCCTAAAAGGAGGATCATGGGATAAAACCTCAATAACATAGATGGTACATTGAATATACCTATAAAATTTTATTGTGTTAGTAATACACAGATTAGAGATTCAAAGAAAGGAGTAAAGAGGAACAAGAATCAGTTGCAGGGTTTCTCGAATAAATAATTTCTCGAATCCCATTGATCAGTGCATTTACGGTTTGCATTTGGATTCAAACCTTCTTGCTTTTCTTTCTTTCCAAATTGTTTGCACACATAGTCCTATGGCTAGTAAGTAGACAAATAGACAAAATTTTCAGCCTTAGGAAAAGCTTAAGTAGACAATGAATAATGATGGAGATAGAATTATCAAAACCAGTCCATAAACAATTTAGTTTCACCTGTTCCCAAATGCATTTCGAAACTAAACAATAAAGAATAGATAATCTCTAGTTTTTCTTTGTGTAGAACATAGAGTATGTCTTCTACTTATGTTAAGGTAAGAAAGTCTATATGCAGTATTAAGTCGATTCCTGATAATAAGCAATAGGAGAAATGATACCTTTGGGGGAAGAACTTTATGCCAAATGAATCTACTCCAGTCAACTTTTGGAATCCTCAACTTGAGCATATCTATAATAGTTTTGTTTGATAGTTTGAAAGTTGGAAGATCCTTCCAATAAAATGTATCCTCTCTAGATGAATTTGGAGAATATTATGGTTGCAACAAACTAATTTGAGTAGGAAGCCTTTAGAAGTTACCATCAATGAATATACTAAGCTTAATATGTAAAAGGAAGAGAGGGATCATTGATAAGGTTAGATGGTGGATAAGAGGGCCTTGGCCTAACCAATTGTCAAACCATAAGGTGTTAAGTAACCCATTGCCAACTTTGCATTTGATATCATCTCAAACTAAGTTCCTTAAATTCAACAACTAGTTTAAGAAGTAAAAGTTTGAATGTCTCTTACCCATCTCTAGTTTTTTGGACATATATGATTTGATATAACAATTTTAAGTGTGTTTGGACATACACAATTTGATGCATACTATATCTCCAAAAACACTTAAAATCGTGATTTTACGTGTTTTGAGAGACTTATATGGCCTTATATAGGACTATGTACTTCCTTCTTGTTTTAAATCTTCGTTTTATGCCATGATTTCACCTGAATTCCTCTCTTTTTGGTCTAAGGTAATTATAACCTATAAATGCACTTGGAGTGAGTTCAGTACCAAATGTATAACAAAGTTACAATATAACAAAAAAAAATGCATCAAATATGAGTATATAAATATAGTCAAATATGCATCTGTCAATGTCACACCAATGAGGTAACAAGTCTTTCATCACCTCTAATAGCCTAATCTAGAAGACACATAACATGCAATAATGCTATTGGAAAATGTAATCTTTAGTTTTCATCTCACCATCAACAATCCAAAAGACATAAAACCAATACCCAAAACATAAAATCACATCATCTTATAGCTTCAACAAGACCCAATGCTGACAGTAGCAACTTAAAACTTAATAAACAACTGCCTGAATCTTATTCCTGCGTATAATATTTAAGGTTTCATAAAAGTCATCTAACTTTTCAGATTCCACATTTGAATTTAATTTGATTTTAATATTAATTTTTAATTTCAATTCTAAATTTGATTTAGGATTCTAAAACTTTTAATCTAAAAATTTCATATTCAAAATAATCAAATCCTAATTTGATTTTAGGATTTGAAATTTCAATTCCATAATTATAATCAATAACAATTAAACATCATAATCAAGTTATAGAATTAAAAGTCTCCACTGTTTGGAAAGTAGTGGGATCCGATCTTGCATGCAGTGGAGTAATAACAAAATTTTTTTGTTTAATTTACCAAAAGCTATATAACCTGATTAATACATAAATCATAATAAAGCATGAATTATAATTCGTACGTTATTATTAAGTTTGATCCTTTTCTTGTTCTTCACCTCAAACCACTTTTGAAATTGACTCATCTTAATTACCTTAGTCACTTAATAGTATTAATATAATGTGTTGAGAGAACTTTGTAACTACTATGGAGAGGGTTATACAAGAAGTACTTGCTTCCTTATAGTCTAAGCCTATTTATAATAGTTTTGGATATTTTAGTAATTTAATTAATATTAATATTCTAATTTTAGTTAAAATTTTGCTAGAATTACAATTAATTCTAGTTAAATATCAATTATTCCTAAATAAGATTCAATATCTCATGTTGATCCTTATTTATTAAATATCTTATATTTAATCATAAAATTTCTCAAAATTGACAATCAAGTTCAACATCATTAAAGCACCTTTTTTCTCTTCAATATGTTCTTTATGGATGACCCATTTATGTTGAAATGGATATAAATTATAACCGTAAATCATATTTAAGAGTAGATAAATTAAACCCCTTTAGTTTACCATTATTCTCTAATTAAATAATTTATATCCATAAATCAAAATTGACATTTAACAATGCATCATGACTACTCAAATATTTAGGAATGTCAAAATAGTTTCAACTAATTTTTCCGTTTATAATTCTTTTCTTTTTGTATAATTCAATGTTTTAATAATACAATGTTTTGATTAGACAAATAGTATGGTCTACTATATTTGATTTCAATCATATTAGTTCTCCAGCTATAGTAATTAATTATACTAATAAAATTTTTAAACTATATTTATAAATTGTCATTCCACCTTGACGGAAGATATCTCGAATCAATATTAATTGAGAGCAATAAAATGTTCTCGTTAATTACTTTAAGGTGATAAATATCATATTAATTACTCAGCTACCTCCATCTAGTTCATATATATCTAATAACTATTGATTAAGCTATCCATGGCTAGAAAAAAGTTCATAAGTAGTATCAAGACATACAAGTCTCTATATGAGATACTTTGGAGATCTCAAGTCAAAAGTTCACCTATACGATCATTACAATGAAAATTTCTGTAGATATACATGTAATGTTCTAAATAGATTTCTCATATGAGGTCAATTTAACTTTTTCTCTAATAAGCACCCAAACATTTGTTTAAGTATCTCTATACTTTATTCTATGAGATCGATTACTTCATTAGAAAAATATAATGTGTGCTAATCTCATTACGTTCAATTAATTTCTAATCTTAATAAACAATGACTATGAATAATTTAGGAATAATACATAAATGTCATATGAATCTCATAATTATAACTTCTTTATAATTTCATTTACAATGAACATTTATCTCATGAACTCTTTCATATATATCTAAATATGTAAAAGATAAAAATGTCTATAAATAATTATATCACTAGCTTACAACCAATCAATTAACTGCAGTTTATAAACAAACAAGATATAAATGTATATAAATCTTCTTATATAGAACCAAACTTTTTATATGATTTCATGGATATTGGAAGTTTAATCAAATAAAGATATTAATGTATCAATTTAAGGATAGATGGTTACAACTTAAGAAAGAGCATTTCATTAACATAGGAAATTTTGTTAGTCCAAGTGATTTCTTTGTTATAGCCTACTATAAGGAACCCTATTGGTGGTTTATGACTCAATTGCTTGCTCTCTTGCATGGGTGATAGATAATTATGATGTCCTAAATATTATAGAGGTTAAAAATTTACCTTAAGACTCAATATTATTACTTAATAAAATCATAATTTGGCTCTCAATTTGATCACCTAAGCATTTTCAATCCCCTCTTAACAAGTAATCCACCTTTCTTCTTGTTTTCATATGCCTAAAATGCCTTATGCATTATAAAATATGTATGCTATCGACCTTTAATGTTTGTATCATTACTAACACATTTTTTCTTGATATTCTATAGTATTGTGTTTGATGATACTTCCTTGGAATTGTTTTTTTATTGTTAAATAAAAGTGCTTAAGTTTATAATAAATAAACTTATCTTGTATACTTGTGTTCTTCGTCTATATACTAACGTTTTGTTGGAAAATTGCAAAATATAAAACATATTTATAAACTTTATTACCAAGATCGCAATATGAATAATCAATAACTTGAACTCTAGTAATTAATAAATTTCATTTGAATGTAATTATTTAAAAATAAAAAATTCAAAACAATTTGAAGTTGATATGTGCTTTAAAATAAATATCAAATATAAAATTTATATTATATTATATTATATTTTTAAGATTTAATTTAATTTTAATTAATTTTAATACTAAACAAGTAGAAAGACTAAGAATGGGCTTCAAGTTTCTTAAAGCAAGATGTGTAGGTCCGCACTAATGAATATAAAGTCAAGTCAAATTGGCTAGTTCAATTGGGTTGACTATGAGCCAACCAGTTAGCCAGTTTCATTTTATTAAAAGCTTTTAATTGCATTATGTTTTGTGATCTACAAAGCTATTATCAAGATTATTGTTAATCGGCTTAAACTTTACCTCGATGATCTAGTAGCTCCAACCCACTGCAGTTTTGTTCCAGGGCGATTGATTAATGATAATATTATTATTGCCCAAGAAGTCATCAACACAATGAAAAGGAAAACTGGGCATAAAGGGATCATGGTTATTAAGGTGGATCTTGAAAAAGTTGACGATAGGCTGTCTTGGGATTTCATCAAAGATACACTAACCGACATTGAGATTCCTGACTCTTTGATCAACCTTATTATGAAAAGCATTTCTTCAGTCTCTATGTAAGTGAATTGGAATGGCGAACTTACCAACACATTTAGTCTCACCAGAGATATTCGACAAGGTGACCCCCTATTGTCTTATCTTTTCGTCCTTTGTATGGAAAGATTGGGTCATTCAATTACCAAATCAGTGACATAAGGACGATGGTAGCTTATTAAATTAAGCAGAAATGGACCTCCTATTTCTCAATTGTTCTTTGCTGATGATCTTCTTCTTTTCTCTGAAGCCTCAATTGAACAAGTGTACATAATTCGAGACACTTTAACTATTTTTTGTGCTGCTTTAGGAAAACGATTCAGTTAAGACAAATCTCAGTGCTTTTATTCCAAGAATGTACCTCAATCGGTGACACACTATTTAAGCAGCGAATTGGGTTTAAATAGATTAATGATCTAGGATGATATCTTAGAGTGCCACTGTTGCACGAGAGAGTTAGTAAAAGAACCTATCAACACATTCTTGATAAGGTTCACCAACATCTATCAGGCTGGACAACCAATCTTTTTTCGTTTGCAACACGAATCATATTGACTTAATCAGTCATAACGGCCTTCCCATTTATACAATGCAGACAGTTCGCCTGCCTCGAAGTCTTTGTGATGAGTTGAAGAAATTAATGCGACAATTTCTGTGGGGCTCGTCTAATGGTGAAAAGAGTATTCACTTAGTTAATTGGGATAAAGTTAGCAAACCTAAAAAGATTGGAGGTCTTGGCATTTGAAAAATTCGAGAAACCAATGATGCTTCTTAGCGAAATTAAGGTGGTCGCTGATTTCCAAGCCTAATGCATTATGGGTGCAAATTCTCTCTACGAAACATAATTTTGATGTCAACAATCTCCCCACTTTTTTTGATGCAATCGGCGAATCAATGATTTGGAAGAGTATAAAGGCTATGTAGCACCTTGTTCTCCAAGGCATGAAATGGATGATATACGATGGCGCTAGGATTCGATTCTGGCTAGACTCTTGGGTTGAGGATGTGGGACCTCTTATTACCTATACAACGGCCCCAATCTCCCAATCATCTGTTAATCTCCGTGTTCAACACTTTGTGGACATCGACGATAATTAGAAATGGGAAGCATTTCAATCTCTGCTCTCGGCTTTGATTTGCATGTCCATTGCGGGTACTTTTCCTCCTCAGCCCTACTTAGGACTGGATAAGCTGATCTGGGGAATTTCAGACACTAGGCAATTCAATATAGCCTTAACATATTCTATGATCATGGATCATAAAGACGCTTCGCCTAATGGATTTTGGAAGGCAATTTGGCAGTGGAAGGGCCCGTAACGCATTCGTTGCTTCCTTTGGCTCCTCGCACACGATCGATTACTCTCTAACTAATAACTCGTCCACAAATAATTCACTCCAAACGGAGCGTGTTATCACTGTCTCCTTAAAGAATCCTCATTACATGTAGTGCGAGACTGTGTCAAAACCTGCGCATTCTCTCCACAAATATTATCCGCTGACTTTTTCACTATGTCGACTCGGGAGTGGCTCATTAGAAATCTCCAACACCACCGACCAATAATTGGGTATGATTGGTCGATTCTTTTTTGTACTACTTGTTGATTCCTATGGATATAGAGGAATATGACCCTTTTTTATGAACAATTTGATTAGTCGTCCTCATCAGTTTATAATATTTTGACATATGCACATCAAATCTACAAATCGTCAATATAGCAAAGTAGAGCTAATATCGGTCGTTGCCCTCAATATGAACAACTTATCGAATGATGCAAACCTCCTACTGGATAGGTAAAATTAAATACAGATGGAGCATGAAAAAGATCCTTGTACTCAGCCATAATAGGTGGCATTATACGTGATAGAGCAGGCGCTTGACTTGGAGGCTTCATCTAGAATCTTGGCTGGTGCTCCTTTTTTTTTGTAGAACTCTGGGAAGTTTTTTCGGGGCTCACGCTCGCTTAGAATATGGGTTATCGTCGGATCGAATTAGAAGTGGATTCTATAGCAGTGATCAATATACTGTCTTCCTCAACTAACTGATCAATGTCTCTCAATCCTATAGTCATGGGTATTAATGAATTGTTTACTAGAAACTGGATTATTGTACACCGACATATCTAGAGAGAGAGCAACCGATGTGTCGACTGACTCGCTAACTTTGTATAACATTTTACTTTAGGGATCACTGTTTTTGATATTGCACCTATTGAGAGCTAATCTATCCTTTTAGAGGATATATCTAGAATTTGTTTCCTTAAACTAGTCATATAATGTGTGTCTGGCTTCTTTCCTTTAAAAAAAAAAAGCTTTTAGTTTTAAAACCAACAGGTTAAAATGTAAACTAGACCAAGATATTTGAGGAGTTAAGCCTAAAAGAATAATTCGAAGCTTTTGATATTTACATCTTACGGAGAACCAAAGAGGCATTGATTCTTATAAAGACACACCGCAATCAAAAGGAGGAGGGTTGCCATCTCCTACAGCCTCAAGTTGTCGCCAGTGCTTTCAGAAATAGTGTCCCTTGAGTTTGTCATTCCAATATGGTTCTTCTTTTACATTCATATATGTCTTTGGAATTTACTAATATAAGGTGTTCGACATTTTATTAGTTGTTGAATTACTTATATAAGCGTTTATGATAATATAATTAAATATTTGAGGTTGACGGTAGGCATCGAAAGCAAGCTGCGACGGTTTGATTTTCGGTCCTTCAAAGCATTAGCCGAGAGTGGCTGAAACTGATTTGGTGTGAAAAAATGGCTGAAACTGATTTGGTGTGAAAAAATGTAAGGAAGGATCCGATTTGATTAAGCCTAGGGCCGGGGTTGGTTTTGTGTCTCATTTTATAAAACTATATTTCTATACCACGCCTCGACTCCCTGTCTCCGTCTCCATGTATGCGTATGGCGATTATGATCTCCCAATTACTAATTTGGTTGCTTCTGATTTTACTTTCCCTGTAACGTGTGATAGGTTTTCCTGCTCTTACACAACCTCTCTCTCTCTATCTCCCGCTCTCGCTCAGCAGAATTGTATTCATTTCCCACCTGTTTCTCTTAGGTTCACATCTCGAGATACCAAATCCCTCAGTTTTCAGCTATCTAACCTTGCCCTTAATTGCTGCTACCGTTGACTTTGGAGCTCGTTCCGTTGTAAATTTTGACCCCTTACCTTCTTTCTCTCGGCTTTCTGAGAGAGTTTTGATCTTTGCTAAATTGGGTATCCGGGTTTTGTCCTAGTGCCAGTGTAGTTTCTTGCGGTTTTTTTGTTATGAACGAAGATGGTAATCAAATCAAAGATTAAATGGATAATTTTATTGGTGATGATAGTGTCAACGGGATCTATATTGATTCATCTCTATTTGACAAACTTCTCCTCCGCCTATATGGTGAGGTCTCGTGCATTGACACCTGAGTCCGATTCGCCTCAGCTGACCAAATTAAACCCCGAGGTCAGTTCTTGATGTTCACAGATTTCTTTATGTGCTTGATCTGCATTTGCATTTTCTACTTTTTTTTTTTCTATTTTCGTTTTCCAATGACACAGGGATTGGTATTTTTTTTGCAGAGCTTTACTAATAAGAAACTATGGAAACCTATAAATTCTTTGGAATCATTACAACCTTATGCAAATTCCAGGACTCACTACCCAGGTAATAGTTTTTCCTCTACAATTTTTATTTCTGGTATGACGTTGAGTTTGGGGATTGCTGTTTATTTGCTTATGTGAGATGATAACGCTTTATTTTTAAATCTCAAAATGTTCTGGAGACTGTTGGTTCTTGGTGACTGATGATCATTATTTGCATCATTTCATTTAATATCTTTTTTCTTTGGTGAATTTATAACCTTGAATCATCATTTTCTAATTGTCATCAAGCTCAAGAGCGGGGATGTCTCTTTTAAAAATAGTGATTAAATCTTATTGGTAACCTTTGTCAATTTGAGGAACTATGTTGCTCAGTCCACCAAATTGTGTGTCAAATGCTGTGCATATGTAACATTCCTTTTGGCATACTGTTCCAGGAATTCTTATTGCTTTGAAATTGTTTTCACAATCCTCATATTAAATTTTTTTTCCTTGTTTGTGATGTACTATATCATAAATTTATGATATTTAACTGATAGTCTGTTCTTTTTTTTCTTTTTAATCTTTGATAACTCCAAATGGAAAGAGTAATTGCTTTGAAATTGTTATCTATTGGTTGCATGTCATGTTTTTATCTTATGGTTTTATGAACTTCAACTGAATATTCTGATCTTCTGTTTAAATCTTTGTCAGCTCCAAGCATAAAAAGGAATGGCTTTATTTATGCAAAAGTTTTTGGTGGCTTTGCCAACATAAGATCTTTGGTGAGTTTCATTTGGTGTATAAGGCTCAGCTTATATAATTCCTAGAGGAAGTTCATAACATTTTTATTAAATGTCTAGATCTGTGATCTTGTCACCATATCCAGGCTTCTAAATGCTACTCTTGTCATTCCTGAGATTCAACAGAGCTTACGGTCAAAAGGAATTAGGTATTATTAATTATTTCTGCTAATAGTTTACTTTTCTGTCAAATTCTATATCAGTGAATTTTCAGTTTACTTCTCTTTTGATGCATTTATTTTTCAGTTTAAACTAAGCAGTCATAAATTCAACAGTTTTTCACTTTAAAATTTGCAGTCAGAAATTCAATAGTTTTTCTTATCTATATGATGCGGAGCAGTTCATAGCATCGCTTAAAAATGATGTAATCATTGTTAAGAGCCTGCCTGAGAACCTGAAGGAAGCTAGAAAAAGAAATGAGTTTCCCATATTCAAACCCAAGAGTTCTGCTTCTCCAAATTTCTATCTCAAAGAAGTTCTGCCAAAGCTAAAGAAGTCCACTGTTATTGGACTAATTCTTAATAATGGAGGATGCCTTCAGGTATATCTTAAATCATATCTTCAGCTTTTTTATTGGATAAAATTAAAATGAAAAAGAAAGGAGAAAGAGCTCTGTTGGAAGTAAAATTGATGTTTGAATAGAGGTGAATTGAGGTTAATTCAGTTATTTTCTTGTTATAACTGCATCACAAAGAGTCGACACTTCAGAACTCGTATTTCATTCTCCACAACATTGGCACTCAATTTGATATATTTTTTGTGCTGTGATAACTATTGTTATTTTCATAGCAATCATGTAGTACTGCCTTAAAACATTAGACAGTTGTATGACATCTTGATTGTACATTGCTGCTTGCTGATTAAAGTGCGCATTGCAAATTTGTTGAAACTGTGCAACACCTTACTCAACTGATGTTGTCAATTCTACTACTTTAGAGGGTAATCTATTTTTGTCATACTCATCATTAGTGAAGCAGCCTAGGCCTATAATGGCTGCTTCAAGTCTTTGCATAACTGTTCACACTTTTCCAGTCCTATTATGCTTTAAACAATTGGTCTACTAAATTTCTCCAGTGCCTCGTATTTTATTCTCTACTAGGTCATATGACCAAACAAAGGGCCAAAAAGTGCTCTTTTTAGCATCCTATCTTACCAAGGAAAATAGTCTCCTCTTTTCATATTTACTCTATCAAATCTTGGATCTCCTTTCTGTCCAGGGCATTATTTGATAAAAATTTTCAGATTCATTATGAAATTGATAGGCTGTGAACATAAAATGACTGGAGAAGATGAATTTTGACATTCTTAACTATAACCGGGCTATTGAATGCTGTCATATTGCTCTATTATCAATTCTGCTCCATTTGACAAAGGCCTCTTCTTTCTGACTTCTTGAAAGAAAAAGTGTTATACACACCTGATCTGTCCATTAATTTCTCTCTTGAGATTGTTTCTTTACTGTTTGTGGTGTAAATCAGCAATTTATGTGAGTGCCATGATTGACAGCTAATGTTTCCTAGTGGATTGTTATTTTTCTTCAGTCAATTCTTCCACCTACCATGGCTGAATTTCAAAGGCTTAGATGCCGGGTGGCATTTCATGCTCTCCAGTTCCGCAAGGAAATAAAGATGTTTGGCCTTGAGATGGTTAAAAGGTATATATTTCTTTCATTTTTCATGTTCCTAAAGATTTAATGTAACAACTGAGAGAGATAAATGAGACCGTTTATTTTATGTTGTGTATTATTTTGGTTTTTTTTTTGGGACCTTAGATTGGAAATGAGACTTCTATGTGTTTGTATTAAAATGATTCTGCACAAACTCAGGATATTATGTCTTATAGTTTGCCTAGCTTTGTAACTTCACTAGTGCTGTTTATTACATTACTTAAGTGTTTTTTGATTGTTGACAACAGGTTAAGATCATTTGGACGTCCCTTCCTTGTTTTTCATCCAGGCTTAGTCCGAGACACATTAGCTTATCATGGTTGTGCTGAGCTTTTCCAGGTAAGTTTTATAGTTTTTTTTTCCAGTTTATCATTGTCTGGAATTATTATAGAATTTGTCTTAGATTGAGTTGCATCAATATCTTTTAGTTCCTTCGTTGTATGGTATTTTGTTTAAGTATATGAAACATTTTTAGGCCTGCCCTAATAACTTAAACTTTTGGTTTGGATGATTTCCTTATATATTGGCATATTCTTTATGATCAAGAGATCTTGAGTTGAAATGATGTTACTTTCTTTTGTGGACACATCTCGTGTGAAGGGAAAGCTTTGTAGCATATGAACCATACTTTGGCCTCACTTAAGCATTTTGGTTTAAGTTCTCGTACATCCTTTTTTTACTAAACATTTGTTTATTTTGTTTTTATAGTGATCAGCGAGTTCAGTTATTGAAACTCCAAAACAAAGTTTTAACTGCTTGTAATGAATGTTTTGAAATATTAGTGACCGAAGAAAGGTGTTGATATTTTTGGAATTATCATTTTAACTTGTGTATTACTTTTAGGATGTTCACACTGAACTCATACAATACCGAAGATCACAAATGATCAAGCAGGGGATCCTTGATGAGGAGTTGACTATAGAGTCTCGCTTACGTAGAGACAATGGTTCATGTCCTCTTATGCCTGAGGAAGTAAGCTTGTTTAACTTTCAATTTCATGTTAAAGCAGAATTGACCTTTTTCTTATTCAATTTAGCTTACACTCCAATGTTAATCACAATATATGCTTATCCTTTTGTGATATTTCATAAAAAATTGGTGGTTGAAGTGAGTCATTCATGTGCATGCACATGCAACATGCTGGATATGTAGGTGTATGGAAGACGGATGAAGGGACTAGGCTTTAGATGTAGCTTGCAGAAAATAAGGAAAAACAGCTGAAAAAATTGACAGTTATGAGAATCTCTAGAATTATGTACATATAGATGTATAAATGTAGAGAAGTTCATGAGTTACAGAAGGATGTTTTGGACAAACCTCTAAATCTTGACTGTAGGAAATGCTGGTATTTACAATAGAGAAATAGTGCTGAGAATGAACTGATAACAGCATACTTCATAAGCTTATACCTGAAAGTACATTGCTTAAGGTCATATTTGGTTTCAGATTGAGTTGGAAAAAGCTCAATATAAAAACTAAAGAAATGTATTTTTATGTGATGTTTTCCTGTAGAACTTTGTGACTAGAGGTGCTTTTTAAGATGAAATTACATTTAGTGTTTCCATGAAAACTAGGATGCATTAAAGATAATTTTGAAATCAAAGATAAATATGAACAATATTGATAGCAATACGGGTCATAAACCCATATTGACTTATTCTAGAAAAAGTAGGAGGCAGGAATAGAACATGGGTCACAAACCCACGTTAACATATTCCCGGAGAAAGAATAGGGTACTGAGTGACCCAGGCAATGATGATTGTTAGACAAGAAAGAATAGGGTACTGAGTGACCCAGGCAATGATGATTGTTAGACAATGAGTTTGTTAGAATTAGTTAGAGGAGAGAGAAGTTAATAGCTAATCGAGTATATAGGGGAATGGGGGAGTAGAGAAGGGTATCTTATCTTTACACCTTGTATTATCTCAGCTGAATGCTTGAGGGGCCATAGTGGCTGGTAGCACTAGTTCTTGTAGTTCCAACGAGACTATTGCTAATAATCAATAAAATCACTATATCTTCATCCATTTGCGTATCAAATTCTAACATGTTTTGTTCGATCATGTTGAATTGAATTCTTCACTATATTGATGCCTAATTTAATATCACTGAAAACTTTGGTGGGAGAGGAAGTGGTGATCTATAGGTCCTGCATCAACCTCTCTAACCAAATAACTTCACAAATTCCTTGTGAAATTGCCCTAAACTCTGCTTTTGCACTGCTTCTTGCTACTACAAACTACTTCTTACTTCTCCATGTGACAAGATTCCCCCATAGTTTAGTATGATAACCAAATGTTGACCTACTATCTTCAATACAACCAGCCCCATCTGCATCCGTGAACCTTTCTATGCTTCTTTTCTCATTTTTCCAAAACATTAATCCTCTACCTGGACTGCCTTTGAGATATCTAAAAATATGGTTGACTGCCTCTAAATATCTTTGAGTTGGAGAGTGCATAAATTGGCTAACAATACTCACAGAATAAGCAATATCTGGTCTAGTTAGTGACAAACCTTTGGTATCTTCCTTTGTCAACAAGAGGATCTTCTTAATTTTTCTGGAATTTCCAGTTTCTCTCCAGTGGAGTTCCTAGAGGTTTGCAACCCTCTTTAATGTTTCCTCCAGTAAATCAAGAATGTATTTTCGTTGAGATATGAAAACATCTTCCTTACTTTTAGCAATCTCCATTCCAAGAAAGTGTCTTAATGCTCCGAGGTCTTTTACCCTAAATTCTAGCCTCAATTTTTGTTTACGATCATTGATCTCACTAGTGTCATCGCTTGTGATTATAATATCGTCCACTTACACAATTAAGATGAATTTCTTTCCATTTTTTGGACACTTCACAAACATTGTGTAATCAATTTGTATCCAAACCTGCAAAGAGTAGCACTGAACCTCTTAAACCATGCTCGTGGAGACTGTTTTAGGCCGTATAAGGATTTTTTTAATTTGCAAACTCTTCCCCTTCTTCAATTTCAAAACCTAGTGGTATCCTCATATATATTTCCTCATCTAATGTACCATTTAGGAAGGCATTTATAATGTCAAGCTGATGGAGTTCCCAATCTATATTTGCAGCCAATGATAGGACTCTAATTGTGTTCAACTTCGCAACTGGAGCAAATGTCTCCTTATAATCTATTCCATAGGTTTGTATAAAGCCTTGAGCCACTAATCTAACCTTATACCTTTCAATCTCTCCATCTGCCCTATACTTCACGATGAAAACCCACTTGCTACCAACCACCTTTTTCCCTTCAGGTAGATCCACAATCTCCCATGTTTTAATGTTTTCATTTCTTCAAGTACAGCTTACTTCCACTTAGGTTCTTGGAATGCATCATGTACATTTCTTGGGATTCTTACACTGTCAAGCTTAATAGTGAAAGCTTTAAACTTTGAAGATAACTTTGAGCAAGTCAAATAATCTAAAATAGGATATTTAGTACATGATCTTACCCCCTTTCGTGGTGCAATTGGCACATCTAAGTCACCTACCATAGTCTCTCTAGGAGTCGGTTCCTGGTCCAATGATAGGCCTTGTTGAGGAGCTTTAGGCATTCGAGAATACACTAAGGCCCCGTTTGGTTGGCGGGAAAGTAAAGTAAATTTGGAATATGATTCTTTGGAAAATAAATATATGGAAAGTAAAGATATTCACATGTTTGGATACTTGTAAGAATTCTAATAGGAAAGTTGGGTGGAT
>JANIHY010000006.1:25771707-25782399 GCA_027479065.1 Erythroxylum brevipes | reverse complement strand
TGGCTGGTAGCACTAGTTCTTGTAGTTCCTACGAGACTATTGCTAATTATCAATAAAATCACTATATTTTCATCCATTGCGTATCAAATATCAAACATAATATTATCTTCTTGAATCAAAGCTCTTTCTTTTAATGGTCTCCGTTCAAAAGCACTTGCAGTCCAAATCCAACAGCAAATCAATAGGGCCTAGGAGTTCATTGGCCAAGAATTAGCAGAAAAAGAATGAGATCTCACAACTATTAATTTCGTTTCAATATTTGACCTTAAATCTCTAAGGATGGTTTCTACATTGCAATGATTTCCAAAGGCTAAGGCCCCGTACTAATTGGGTATGCTAGAAATGAACTTACGCTTTTCAAATTTCTTGCAGGTTGGGCTTCTCCTTAGAGCAATGGGATATTCACCGAGAACTATTATATATTTAGCAGGTTCTGAAACCTTTGGTGGTCAACGTGTCCTCATTCCTCTCCGAGCTATGTTTGAGAACTTGTTGGATCGAACATGCTTTTACAAAGACTTCTCTGACTTGATTGGTCCTGAAATTCCTCTTCACCAAGATCTATTTCAAGCACCTTCTGGAAAAAGTGAGGAACAACTTAAGGAGGAATGGGAAAAGGCAGGTCCACGCCCTAGACCTCTTCCTCCACCTCCGGATAGACCAATCTATCAACATGAAAAAGAAGGGTGGTATGGTTGGATCACGGAGACTGATGCAGAGCCTGATCCCGCACCTACAGATCTGAGGTTGCAAGCTCACAGGTTGATTTGGGATGCCCTTGATTATATTGTTTCTGTGGAAGCAGATGCGTTCTTTCCTGGATTTCATAATGATGGTAGCAGTTGGATTGATTTCTCAAGCTTGGTTATGGGACAGAGGCTCTATGAGAGTGCTTCTTCCAGAACTTATCGACCAGACAGGTAGAGGAACATGAAAATGACAAATACTTTTAAGTGGTTAAATCAATATCATTCCATTGAAGTAAAGTTGATCTCTTATGTTTGAAAACAGAGTTGGAAGCGGATGGTGGATAAACTATTAGAATGATGATAACTTTAGATCTCTTGAACTAATTGAAACTGGAGCAAAATGATCAATTTCTTGTCAGAAGAGAACCTCATTGACCACCTTTAATTTCCATAATTTGGTTACATGTAAATTCCTTCAAGTCTTTGCATTCTGCACACAGTTCAATCGCAGAAGAGAACCTTATGGACTGCCTTTGATTTCCATAATTTGTTACTATGTAGATTCCTTAAAATCTTTGCATTCTGGCAGACACTTCCACTTGACTTTCTTTCCATTGACAGATTGTGTCTCAATCTTTCCTTGCCTTGTATTGTCTGCTTACTAATGTCCAGAAACTTCTCTATCTAATCGTACTTGCTTATCAGATGGTGGTTAAGAAATATCGTATTGTCGACTTTGCATAAATGTTAATGCTATGGTTTTCAATATGATATAAAGATTTGGAGTGCCTTCTCCAAACTTGTAGTTACTTGTTAGTATTTACTTATTTTTAAGGGGGATAAAACAAATTACTCGTAGCTCATTTCAATATTCACTTGATTGCTACATTTTTACTGGTTCGTTTGCATTTACTTCCATTTGTACATGCAAGACATTTCGTGTAGCATTGCAACCACAATGATGCCAATTAGAATGTAGGAAAACTGAAAATGTTGAATCGTCCTAAGGTCTTCCTCATATTGGTGGATTGTAACCACAGTACTTGAGATATATGGAAATAATTCTTTCTGATTCTGCTTTGGTTTTTTACAGGAAATATCTTGCAAATCTTTTCAATGTAATCCGTGACAACATGTACCATCCTAAGCATAACTGGACACTTTCTGTAAGGGAACATCTGAACAAAAGCTTGAGTGAGGAGGGCATTATTAGGCAATCGCTTTTCTCAAAACCTATCTCATTTCTTTCTCACCCACTCCCAGAATGCTCTTGTAGAATTTCTCCTTATAAGGTTTCAAAGCAGCTAAAGGGTAATGATGGCCGACTTCTATATGGAGGTGAGGATGAATGCCCTAAATGGATGCAGAATAATCAGAAAGTTGTTCCTTCGGAAGCAGCAGGAGAAGTGAGTCAGGACAGTATGTTGGAGTCTGAGGATGAAATGGTTGAAGAGCAAGATTCTGAGGATATTGATGATAAAAGCAGTCTGACTCTTCCAGTGGATGATGAATGGGATCCTAATGACTAGGCCAGGATGTGCACACGATATAATTGCACCCCTAAAGAGTTTGCCATTTCCCTTACAGGAATGCTCGAGAATGAAGAGATTTTGGAAAATGGGGAATGACATAATGATACCACTCCTTTTTGTTTACTTTTTGAGGGAAATAACTATTCAGATTTATTCTTTTTGGCATGGTTTCTAGCAATCTAACAGTTACAGCAGCACGAGCTCGTGTGCCATACGACTAACATTTTGTGTGTGACAGCAATTAGAGTGGTTAGTGAAGTTGAGGCAAAAGAATTGCGCCCTGCAGCTGAGTGAAATTGTCCGGTCCATGAGATTGCAAAGTTTTCATCCGTTTCTTCTCAGGGCTGGGGATGTTGAGAACAATTTTATAGAATTTTGATTAGTTATGCAGCAAATTATATTCATCCTCTGTGAACTGCTTTAATTGTCAATGTAAAAAATCGCTTCAAAAGGAAACGTTTCTGTCAACTTAAGTTCACTACGACTTACCTACGATATTGCATCAGTATAGAAGTGAGGTTATACACGGAAATTGTGGTATTACTTGAAACAGGTAAGATAAATCCAGTGAAAGTGCAATGGCCCCATAGCTAGTAGGTTGCATGGCATGAAATTTGGAGTTTGTTTATTAATTATTGGGGTGAATTTGGTAGCTAGTCCAATGATTGGCACTTTTCAGAATGTAAATTATACCAATCCAAAAAGGATCATTTCACAAGGAAGACCTTGACAATCCTCTCAATTAAATAACCCAGAAATGCTGAACCATGTTCTAAGCATGTTTTAAAAGTAGTGGATTGCAAGTTGTGGCAGAGAATAATCATGGAGTGGAACTCATCACCCTTGAGTGAGCTGTCCCTAGATCCTTTAGGAGGGCAAAGGTGCTGGATGTTATGATGGATTAGTTCTCAGCAATTTGGATGGGACCGTACAGCCACAGCGTATCAAGCATGCATGCAACGAGTTCCAGTGTTCAAAAGTATTCAACAGTTTATTGCTATTTGGTATTTAGAATAATCATAGCCAATTTATTTTCTTTGAACTAACAGAAGCATCAGCTGTTCTGGGTGTCTTACAATACCAATTCAAAGGGGTAAACATATAATACCAATACACAGCAGGTTTCCAAAAGCATGTTATGAAATTTGTTAATGTATGAGTTAGCACTTTTAACATTTCTTGCGTATGAATGCAGAATCAAATAATTGCCAAAATATAACCCTGCAGTTCCTTTACCAACCTTTTCTTCTTAATCTTGTCCTTTTAACCTCTTGAAAGGAGAACCCAGAAGAGAACTTGCTCACACAGGCTTCAATGAACCTCAATGATAAAAGTAAACCCAACAAGCACTTGTCCTTTAAAATTTCTTCTGGCAAGAGCTCAAGTTCCTTTGGTGACAAAAAACATGAATCAAACAAAAGAACATAGGTTTAGTTAATTTTTATTTTATTTATTTGGTCTCTATCAAAGAATAAGAGATTTCGTATTTCCAGACTTGAAGTATTACACACCCAAACCGTTTCTCAAACATGGATAAACAAGGAGAAATTTGAAGACATGGAAATGATATCTGGAAATTTCATAGAACCGACCAAAAACAGAAGTTGCCCTTGTCATGCTCATACTTATACAACGTACAAATACCAGCAGCCTAAGCACCATTTTTACTCCATGGTTTGATCACAGCAACAACAATGATTACTACGATGATGAGGAGAATGATAATTGCAAAGCACATCCATTTCCTGGAATTCTTTTGCAGCTTCTTTGCTCTTTGGAGGGCAGTATTCCCTGATTGCACGTGATCTACAGCATTTGAGACCTGAAAGGAAATTCGAAGTAGTGGTGTCAATATCACTGGATCCAAATGATATAAAAACAAGTACACTAACGAATTATATCAAAACAAGTACATTAAAGCCATAAAGCTGCTATCACTACTGATAGTATCTACAGGACATGCGTACTTGTTAACACTACAGAGAGCAATAATGTTTGGAAGGATTCTGTCACCTGAGATTCAATGTTGTCCAGCATGTCACCTTGTGCATCTACCAATACTGCCATATCGAGGAAAATCTGCACATTCAAAATGAACAATCAGGTCCAAGAATATGCCTCTCCCACTATTTTCACTTCCTCTATTGGAAGCATTCATGTTTTAAAGTCAGCAGGGTACATTCATCTCCAGAAATGCATACAATTACAACTCCCTCCTGAAGTGCACTCTACAGGTTTCCTTTAAATAATTGCAAATAAGTAATGCTAAATTATGAAAGAAATGTGCTGGAAGTGCAAAGCACATCAACTACAGGTCTCCCCTAAATCTCACCAAACTTGGAAAAAGTCATGTGTCTGCTTTGTCCCACCATAGTACAGTTGTGGAAGAAAACTTGCAAAGAAAAGCCTACAAGTTTTAACAATTTTACAATATCTATGTTTTACTGCCAAAAAAAAAAAAAAAGAATTAAAAGAAGCATGAAATGACTACCGTCAGTCATCGAAGATTAAACTTTATGAAGAAAATCCATGAGTTTGACGTTAGGTAGACAATCTACCAATTGAAGCCAAGCCCATGAAAAGATAATCAAACTAGTGAACTTAGAATAATCTGACAAATATGCAGGATGTGGACTTATCTAAATGGGTTCCCAATACCAAGCTAACTGTATAACGTATTATATGGTCACAGTATTAGACAGCAACACTGAAGTGATTACTGAAATTACCACAATCCACTATCAATATGGGAACATTTGATATCACAACACAAATGAAAACATTATGTTCCATCAATTTAGCTTTTAAGTAGAGAGAAGGGTTAACTTTTACAGCATGCCAAGTCTTGCAGTTTTCTCAATATGCTACTCTTTAAGCAACACATGTCAATTGTTCACGAAGTACCTGCTGTAGATCCAGAAGTTTCCTCTCCAAATCTCTAACTGCATCATGGCGCTCCTGAATTTCAGCTAGAGTATCCATTATCTGCAAACAAGAATTTATGCAATCAAAGTCAAGTATTAACCATGATCACCGTTGGATCTTCAACTTTACAAGCAGTCAAAGGCCCAATTAATAACTAAACCACCAAAAAAGGTGTGATCTTTTCCCAGAATCTTCAGTCAACTCTATTCTTTGTCCAAAAAAATGTTTGATCTGGAAATAAAGAAATTCTAATGAAAATGTTCAACAATTATCCTCAGACCCAAAAGACAAGACAACAAACATACCTGGCCTCGCCCTTGTTCCTGAATTGCTTTCTGGAAAATCTGCTCACTGTCTCCAGTCTCAATGAGTTTGTCAATTGTCTGAAAATTGCAGAATAATTACAATATAAGCTCAAGGGAAAATTTTGAGATTATCTTCGAAAAATATTATGCCAATGACTTTACCTCTTCATCGGCTCTCTTACCCGTCACTGTAAATCATGGCAACCAAGTACTTAAATAAATTAGCAGCAGGTAATTGCAAACTTAGGGTATCACATTATTGACAAAATCCAAAGCAAACCTGTAAAAACACGCCTCTCAACAACTTCACGATATTCTTGATGGATGGTTTCCCTTAGAGCCTGCATAGTTCAGTCATCAAGAAAAGAGCCCACAAGGTAGTCAGGAAAATAAGAATTCACATACAGTATAGAGTAAGAATCTTGCATGTATGTCCAGATAGCTACCTGAAATTCTGCCATCTTATCTTTGAATTTCTTTTTCAAAGCTCTGCACCACATTACAGTAGTATCTATAGTCAGATATAAGTACTTGGAATCATATCAAATAGGCATATGTCCATAACCACAAAGAATTTGGCTTGTTTAGCACTATAAGTGGTTTCTAATATTTTCTTATCCAGATTTCATGAGAGAATACTCAGTTTCTTCCACTTGAGTCTTTCCTCCAATCAACTTTGGAGAACAAATGCATAGCAGGCTAGAGAAAGGAGCTGTAGAGAAGTGCCAAAACTTAGCAATAAATTCACCATATTTTCCCCGCATTCAGTCTGCAACAATTCATAAATTTGCCCTGATGTTTTGGCTTTTGGGTCTCAGCTAAAGATTCCAGGGAGGATCATTTATATGGAAAAAGAATTCGCAAAACATAAGGACTTTGTAAAGGTGCAATACTTGTCACACAGAAGAGAAACTACCAATTACCATGGCATATGCAAGAATATGATGCACTAGCACATGGACCGTATGTGTTTTTTAAACCAAAATAACAAATGTTCAAGAAAAAAGAAAAGAGCTTATTCACATATTAATGTCGTGCTTATGACACTGAATTATTTTAAACTGAAACTAAACAACAGAGGGAAAAAAAAAACAGGAAGAAATTTAATGCTGTGTTGTCAATGCTATTGACTACTGTCTATTTAGTTCCCTTAGATATATCTCTTTCAAAAGAAATGCTAAAGAACTATGAGAGGATGATTGCATAAGGAGGCCATACTTGTGGCATCATCCCAGTCCACTCTTAACACTAAACATGTATACAATGTTAAAACAAAACTTGACCTAATAGGTGGGCTTGGAATGCAATTAGATTGTTTCTTTTCCATTCATATGCAAGGATGGAGTGCAACACATTGTGCCCCATGAATGACTTCAAAGTAACCTGAAACCTACTGACAACCAATTTCGCCATTGGTGGATAATTCAAGCATGATGGTCATCACATTATGAACATCAAAACAATGAACTAAAGTTAACACAAACTGATAATTCAGAAACAAAAGAGTAGTATTAAAAACATGAATCATTAGTACAGTAAATTACATGGTTGTTGAAGTTCTTGATCGGTCTACACCTGTTCCTTTGCCACATCCTGGCTTTTGCCTATTTGCTAAATTCTGAAGGAAAAAAAAGAGGAGAGAAGATGATTATAAGAACTATAAGGAGGTTCAAATTAAAGTTTATACAAACAGCAAGTGGTCTACCTCTTTGTCAAGCTCTTCAATTTTTGACTTTACAGAACGAGCAATTTTTCCAACTTCATCAACATCTTTCTCCATTCGCTGCTTGATTGCTGAGAGCCAAAATCAGATTCATTCAACGTCAACTTTAAGCTTTTAAGAATCTAGATAGGCTTATTCAACAGTGAACAAAAGAAAGATAATAAGCAACTTCAAATCATGGATAAGAAAGGAAGGAACTTGCAATGATGATCCATAGAAAAATTTCGGAGCTACAGAAACAAAGCTGGAACATCTATCTCAATAAAATTTAACCTTCCAATCCGTAGGAACAATACTTACCACACCAATGATGTTCTCCAATTGACACATCCAGCTACCTAATGTAAATTCCATAATTACCAAAAAAAATTTAAAAAAACATTTCATTTACTGAACATTAACATGCGTGCAATAACTTTGCTTGTTCCCACGATCCCCTTTCTCATTACAATTTTCCATCTCAATTTTATAGAAAAACTCTACTCACACAAATATAAAACAAAGATCAGTCTATAATTACCTTTCATGGCTGGAGCCTTAGTCACAGCCTTTGACTGCTCATTTGCATCCTGCATGCAAGATTTACAAGAAAATATGCGAACACTTTAACTGGTCTCTTAGAATGCATAACTTTTATCATATCTACATAAGTTAGACATATTTCTTCATGTAAATAAATCTCAAAAGATCATCTTGTAAAAGAAAGTGCTCCTTAAGATTAAAATTCAAAAGTCTTGGCCTTAGTCCTTAATCAACAAAGTCTTGCGATTTGCAGAGCTCTACTTTGTAAAATGTTGCTATCTTTTCATAATTAAAGCAGATTGTTTAATCATCATGTCAGATAGATGCACTCATACTTCAGCCCTTCAAGGTTCCAAAAGCCTTCAATTTTCAATAACATACCTAAGACAAACATAAAATGACTAGAAAATCCACTGGAGGCCTACAGGATCATGGAGGCCTCACTGACAACTTACTCATGCTATGGTTTTGGTACCACCATATGAAAGGACTAGCCGATCAAGGCCCAGGAAATATTTTGTTAATCTAATCTAAAATTAATTATCATGACGAAAAACTAAAGTTACTGTGAATAAAAAAGTGGAAAGAAAACAGGATCAAAAGAGAACTCCAGCAAGAAAGGTCAACTCTAAAGTGAACTGGAACAAAAAAAATTTCCTATAACAGTTTTGTAGGTGTCGCCTTTTTTTTTTCCCTCTTTTCTTTGATATTAGCTGTATAAAGTCTGGTAAATAAGGTGCTGCCTAAGTGCATAGGATACATTTCAACATACATTCAAGAAATTACTAGCATCTACTGGAATTATATTGGCCCAATCAAGAAGAGAGTACCTGAAGCTTTTTGAGTAGCACATCCAGCTTCTCATTTTGTTTCTCAATTTCGTGAACCTGAGAAAGAATAGGCAAAACAAACAAACAATAATACAAGTGAAAGAAAAATATTTGAAATCGGACATCCAATAATAATTTAAAACCTAATTATAAGGCCAAAAATAGAAAGAAGAAACTGACACCTTTTTGAAAAAACTTTCCAAGCCCAAATCTCCAGAATTCATTCCCATTTCTATATCTCCACCTCTGGAACTCTGATCTCGAGGGATCTCAAAGGACTCCTGCAAGAGTTTGAAATAGCTAACTGTTAAATGCTACTCACATCCAATTCCAACTGCTGAGCAACATCAACAGGTCTCTATTGTCATTTTAATTTCCAAAAAAGGGTCCATGAAAGTCATTCTTCTAAAAGAATTACACCTTTCAACTTATAACATATCAAAGATGTTATCGCCATATATCACTTGTTTCTGTATTTTAATTGCAGTTAATGGCAATCAGATAAAATAGGGCCTGCGTGAACAGCCAATATACAAAATTGTACATGTGTAATTTCAAACAAACAAACCTACCCTCCATTGGAAACCTAAAATCACTTCTCGTTAAAACTGGCAGCAGCACTTTGTAACGGATCAATATATACGTGAAAAAAAAAAAGAGAGAAAGCATGATCAGGAATAAGACAGTAAGATCTTTCATTAAATGTATACGGTCAGAATATACTAATTTAAAACATCTTATAAAAATCCCTTACTCAAAAAGGGGGAGACGGTTTAAATTTCTGCCAAAACAGAAAGACATATGCAATGAGGAATTTCTAGCGCCTGACGGTGGTTTTAATTTCAAGTTCAATATTTGAGGACCAAAGAGATCCACGATAACGAACTCCAGAGTTCCTCCATTTTTCTGCACCTCCTCAGAAACCAAACAAAGATGCAAACTTCAAAGCTAATTAAGCGGGAAATTAAACCCTCGAAGAGCAAGGACGTCGGATCCAACAAAATGAATGCAGCCACACAGAAAACAGAAAAAGCCAACAAACTAACAAAGCTTTCACAATCAAAACTCACGTCAAGACAAACGTTAATAGAAAACAAAAACAACAAACAAAAGACAAAAACAGAAGCATAGTGAAATGAAAAACAAGAACATGTTTAAAAAAAGCATTAAAAAAAAATAGCGTTACCGTTAAAAGGTCATTCATTGTGGAAGCAGCTCAAAAGAAACTCTCTTTTTCTCCCGTAGACGATCGACCAAAATGAAAGCAAAGCTGGATGGGTTAGAAAAATGAGGTCCGAATTTTGAAAATTGAATTTCGAGAAGAGAGAAAAAGAAAAAGCAAGGACCTGGTTTCTGAGATCAGAAACTAGGTCTTATTAAGGGGTTCCACTTTTGGCAAAGAAGGTGTAGAGAGACAGAGAGAGGAAGAAAGCGTGTTGAAATCATTGATAGAGAGAGAAAGAGCGTATATGAGAGAGGTGGACGACAGCACAGGGAAGCTTGTTCTTGGCACGAAATATAGTCTCCACCCGAAGTCATGAAACCAACCTATCTGGACCGTAGTTTTCTGTCACGGGTCCCGCCTTGAAGCTGTTTACAACCGTTGGATCTCTTCTTGCGCTACTGGTCTGCTTTTTAGGTTTGGACAACTCAGACAAAGCGAGCCTTAGTTATATAACATCACGTTAGTTCAATTTCAATCAGAAATAAATAATTGGGCGAAGTGTTACTTAGTTGGCAAGCAGCATGTAGCTCGTTCCACTAGAAAATTTTGACCATCAAGTAACTTTTCTTTTCATGGTTCAAAGTCAAACTCAGATATTTCGGATAGTCGTGAGAGTTAGAAGACATAATCATCCTTGTTAAATTCATTGAAATGAAATATTTAATTTAGAGGTAAGTAAATTTATATGTACATATTAAAATATTACCCTGTTTGGTAATCAGCTGATTACATTAGTTGTTAGCTGATTCTATCAGTTGATAGCTGATAGCTGATTTGACCAGCTGATTGTATTAGCTGTTTATCATTTAATGTTTGATAAAGTTAGCTGTTTATGTGTAAAATAACTTATGAAGAGATAACTTTAAAAAAAATTATAAGGGTATGAATATTATATATTTTAATATTTCGTTTAATTTTTATAGGAATTTAGATTTTAGATA
>JANIHY010000006.1:25597052-25607694 GCA_027479065.1 Erythroxylum brevipes | reverse complement strand
TCTCGAAGTCTAGCTATGGAATAACAGTTACGGATATCACATTCATTTCTACTTCTTCTTTGTTCTTGTTTTACTGCTGTGTGTGGTTGTGTTCTGTTGTTGTGTGTGTTGATTCAAAGTACAGGAAGTTGTTCTGGTGGTGATTCAGTGTTAGAGAAAGTGGTCTCTAACAGATTGTCAGAAGAATAGGTAATGGGCAAAACATGTTCTTTCAGCTTGACAACTAACATTAAAAAGGATCTTTCCATAGAGTACAAGAGCTCCAACATCTCAAATAAATGATCAGCCTAGACACTAAAGTTTGCAGTTTCATTAACAACAATCAGTAGAAGTGGCCATTTCACAGCAAAAGAGGAGCAGAATAGATAATGAACAATATTTCAATTATTCAAATAGCAAGGAATGAAGAGACAGAGTGGACAGAGAACAGTAATAAGGTCTTCAGCACTAAATCTTATAGAAGGCATCTACAGGAAGCGTCAGTTAGAAAAGTAAAGTGGAGTAACAAGGTCTGGTAAGCAGACATCTAACATGCACGTGCAAAAGACAAATTGAAGTTTAATATTGAGAATCCAAACTGTGAACTATGCAGAGTTGAGAGAGAAATAGTGGACCATCTGCTGGTAAAATATAGGTACACGAAACCAATGTGGGGAAGGATACAAGCTGGGATGGGGATTCGATTACCAACTCAACAGTGGGAAGAAATGGTAGATTGAGTCACTAGACTGAATATAGCTATACGTGCAGACTATAAAGCTTTAAAGATATGCATTATGGCAGTGGTATATTTCATATGACAGGAGAGGAATAGAAGACTCTTCAGAGGGGAGGCAAGAGAGATGGAACAGGTCTACCAGAAAAAAAACTCTACATATAACCTCTCCTTTAACATTAAAACAACGTGGAACTTTGAATGAGTGTCATAGTGTGTAAACTAGATAACTGTAATTTTCTTACTCTTTAGTGAGAAAGAGTTCCTATCAGCTTCTTGTAGTCTTCATCTAGATTGTGACACGTTATGGATGTTTGTTATTTATTTTTTAATATACATATTTAATTTTCAGACAAAAAGGAAAAGATCTAAAGAAACTTCATGCAAACTATCTGAGAATAAATTTGCCATAATAAAGCTCTATCCTCGCAACAGGAGTCACTAAATTAGTCAAATGTCAAGATCTAGAGTAAGGAATACAGGAGTCAAGTATGGCTCTAAGTTACATGAGGATTGTGTTTTAGATCGAATTCCAATTGTAGACTCATGTAAATAGCATTCGTACATTTTGCTTATGCTTAATTTATTACCTTTTTTCCGAACAAAAAGAAGCAAGCATATACACACATGTTAATGATTTGAAATGCCCAGATAGATTCTTAGCTAAAAGTAAGCTCAATTTGATCATCCCCTACACCATTATTGACTAACGGGGGCGTATGCATAAGAGTGTAATATATACATGAATGATCAACACTTTCTTTTATAAATTAGATGCAATCTTCAGAGATAAAATAGAAACAACATTGGAATTTACTCCTCTTCCATTTACGTTAAGCAACACTAAAGAGCAATTCAAAGCACATATTGGCTGCAATAGAATGTACTATCTTGTAATTGTCTTCAATAAACTGTTTCCCCATGAGCTCACATAGTTGAGCCTGGGGAATATTCCGTCAGACTCTCAATTTCTCCTTTCCTTTTTCCTTTTTACAACCATATACGAGGGTACCCTATATCAGAAGCTAAGAATGACTTTAAATTTTAGGCGAAAGGTACCCCACTGATGCCAAAAATAAAGCGCCAAAGTACCCTCTCTGCATTTTAAACCTGCAAATGGTTTAAACTTTTGGACCAAAATTAGCACACAGTCCGTCCATAGCAAATTGAGGCAATGTAGAGGTTTTTCGACCACTTTTCCTGAAAGAGGAACACAAAGATACGATTAAGGTGCTTGATTTTGTGAGTATCAAAATATCCATCAGACACCTTGTTTATCATCTCAACTCCCCCTGTAAGCTGCAAAATACAAGTGGGATCAAACTGAAATTGGATCTCAACAACGTACCTTTACATGGGTGCTTGGGAAGGCAGAGGTACGCAGCGTTTCCTGAGTTTCATCCACCATTTTCCTTCTTGGTATGCTAAGTATGAAGGCAGCCTGATCTGTGGTTGCAGCCATAGATGTAATTCTGTAGCCACTCTCCCATCGCCGATGTATTCCCTCACTTGGGTACAAAAAGTCAAGCTCCACAACCTTGCAACAGCAATAAATAAATGTCGTTGAGATCATTTTATAAATTAAACATGCACAACAATATATGCAAGGGTAACCCTTACCTGATCAGAATATCCAGCATTCCTAGACATTACAACACCCCAGCGGGTGCCAGCAGTTGTCATAGATGTAACATGAAATCCTTCTTTCCACTTCTTATTTATCCACTTGAATGGAAATGATTCGCTGACTTTGTAAGACTGCTGTGTATAAGGAGTCCCTATGTAGTGACAAATTTTCAGAAATTAGTTTGGTTATAGTTAATCTGGCTACTTCAGTGGATTGATCTTTTTCCATTAGTGTGGGGCATCCTACATGTACACAATTGAAAAAAGAAACTAAATTCAAATAAGATAAATGAATGACAATCTTTCTGCCATTCCCTAACTAGAATTTTACCAAGAAAATAGTTAGTTTCCAATTCAACAACAGATTCAGAAATAATCTCGTTCATGCAGTCAGTTAGTCAAGTGAACAGCAAAAATACTTGGTGAGTGGAACATTGCAATGCAATACACAAATTCCCAAAGTTATGATCCCTAAATCTATTCATATGAAAACCTATGACTTGGTAACATGATTAATCTGAGAGAATGAGTGACAAAACCATGCTCAGAGAATGTATGCCAGATATGTCAATATTATGAACTATTCATATGAAAACCTATGACTTGGCAACATGACTAATCTGAGTGACAAAACCATGCTCAGAGCATGTATGCCAGATATGTCAATATTATGAACCAAAGTTACAATGCTGAGACAACAAAATGCCACAACAAATGCATTCGTACGACAAAACTCACAGGGATGACACTAACTGATTTAGTACGAGCATCCTCAGCAAAATTCAAGACTAGTTTATCAAAGTCAAAATTGAACTAAGATGAAGCCAATAAAAACCATCCTCGGATGAAATCTCGGGATATCCATTTAGCTTCAGAAAAAACAATAGCTTTTCTTTGTCACTCCAAGAAATAGCACTTCTCATCCTCATCATCATAAACACCCAGCTGTAATCCTGCTAAGTCGCGAGATCATAGTACACAGGTTTACTCCTACGTAGTAGAGAAGCTGTTTCCAATAGACCAAGAAATAGCACTTCTATGGACATAAAAAAAATCTTTTTGTAGAGATAACTCGCAGTCATTTCACAAAATTAATGTTTCCTATGTCAGTGCTACACATTCTAAGAATGTAAGTCATTCTGATCCTTCAAGCTCATGAAGAAAAAGCAAGAGCAATATCCATTTCACAACAGAAACAAAGAAAATAAAGAGCAATCATGCACAAGTTAGGAGGAAAGTGAGCTGAACCATAAGATTGAACCATTTATAAAGGCAAGATTGTTCAAATAGCAAGGATCTAGCTTGTTAGTCCTCCTCCAAGCCAGTATCCTTATCTTAACAACAGAAGTCCACGTTTAAACACAGCATGCAATAAATCACAAGTATTAACAACGAAAATTTGCATGCAGTGCAAAAGTGTTGCCAACCTTTCGACATTACAACCAATGAACTTCCATTATTTGCACCAGCAATTGAACTAATATAAAAATTTTTCTCCCATTGTTCCATGATCCAATCCTGAAAGGAAGAAACAGAACAAACTAAATACTTGCAATCACCAATAATCAAGTTAAATAATAGACTGAAGTCTTCATATGACAACCTTATGCAGGAATAAGGCCGACAAATCATAGACCTGTGAAGAGAAACCAGTTCCAGCATCCATAATCAGGGCCCAGAGATTAGCAGCAGAGGCCACACAGCTGATAAATAACCCATCTTCATTACCCTTGTCTACATGCTGCGTAAGCCTTGCATCAGCTACATTGTAATGGTACCTGCAATTCCAATTGTTTACTCTTGCATAACTTATTCATTACCATAAAGCATTACAATATGGAGAAACTCACTTTTGGAAATTGAAGAAAATGCTCATAAACACTTACACACAGTGAAGCGACATGTAAACTGTAAGATTCTACCTCAACCATCAAATTAAAACCACCATTTACAGGAACAGGAGCTTGTCATAAAATGATCTACTATTACCTAATCAGGTCTCAACCAATACCCAAATTTCAACAGAACATAGCAAAGAGGGAAGATAACTGCCACTGAAGACATTTCCCCTTGAAATTATCAAAATGGGATTTATAAATATGCAGTAGATTTATATTGATTTGCCACAAGCCAAGAGCACGTCTATTCTTCAATGTGATACGAGAAGACTCTGATTAGCAAAAGAAGTAGATTAATTGGCCAAATACTGCTCTTTGTAAACCAACTCTTTTCAAGACATAGCTAGAAACTCTAACCAGAGGTTGCCAAGTACTATGTCCCATAAGGTCCTAAAGGACCATAATGTTTGCTTAGGAGCTGAAAGATAACAACAGTGCAACTCTTTTTTCAAAGTTCAGTGATTTGATAACATACACAATACGGAATAAGACTTTAGCATATAAGACAAAACTGATTGTAAGCGACATATGCAGCAAGAAAAGAAGTTACCTCTGCTTCATGGGCCGATGGGCATTGTAAACAGAAATCCATTGTGTAGCAGGGCTACCCAACCTTAATTTTTTCTTTGGTTGCTCATCATCTTCCAAATTTAAAAGCAATCTTCCACGCTTTTGACCCACCTGCATCTGTGTAGATTAGAATAGAACAGAAATTAAATTACCTAAGTTTCCTAACAAATTGAGCAAAAGCAAAGTCAAACCTTCAGAGCCCCATCAATTCTGATTGGCCTTAATGGCGAGCATGGTTCAATAAGGCTTTCAAACAAAGATATCAGCTTTGAGTAATTGGGTTCCTCATCAAACTTCATATTGGTAACAGCTTCAAGGAATTGTTTGAATGGGGCAGGGCAGAAACAACACATCAACTCGGGAGAAGTGGCCATCTTCTTCTTACACACAAGAAAACTCTTGTTATCACCCTTTAAAATTTTAACAAACACCAAGTTAGTGACAACAATCAATAAAGTTTGCTCAAGAAGAAAAAGCATTACAGAAATCTTCTATAGAAACAACATAAGAAAAGCAAAAATTACAAACTTGCCTGATAGCCTTGCCATGGTAACTTTCCTTTTATAAGAAATATCAATGTATATGCCAATGACTCGAGATCATCCCTTCGACTTCCAGTTCGACCTAAATGTGCATGCACACTTGCATACCTTATCGTTCCCCTGCCAAAAATGTTAGTTAAACATTGAGTTTTGCAATCCATCTGAACAGCGTATCCTCAATGCATACATCTCAGTAGTCGAGATACTTGCATGGATCTGCTTTCAAACCATATCTTTAAATGTCAACATTTAGATACAATGCATACATCAGTCATTCATAAAGGGCAACATTCACACACCTGAATACATCAGGTCGCTGATCATAATCAACATGCTGACCAGTTGACGCATCTTTCCATCGAGAGGCTGATCCAAACACATATCAGGTCCAAATTTACTCATATGGTAAAAGAACACCTCATATACATATACATAAAGGAAAAATGGTTCAAGTTGTCATGGAATTAGTTAATGGCTCTTGCAGAAGATGCATTATAAGCTAGAAAGAGCATCAAATGATAACATGGAGAAAAGAGAACATACCCAAACCAAGATCAATAAGATATAGTTTCTTCTCATCTGCAGTTCCAGGTTGACCAAGTAAAAAATTCTCTGGTTTTACATCTCCATGAACAAACCTTATTGCAACATTGTAGCCAATGTCAATTTGATGCACTGACCTTATAACTGACAATGATAAGGTAGCACACAAAAAATGAACTCGTGAAGAAGGAAAAAGTGTTCTACCCCTTCAAATGAAGCTTTTCAAGGATTGATATTGCCTCCACAGCAATGCAGGCTACCATATTCGGAGACATCCTGTCCCAGTTACAAACACATTAAATAAATATAGAACGAAGGTTACATTAGAAAGAAAGAGACATAGATAGAGATAGAGCTAGAGAAAGGTTCTATTACGATTGGCCTAGAGAGTTCCAAACATCCCAAAGACTGGGCCCAAGCATGTCCATTACCTAAAAAATCAGAACACCTGTCAGACAGATAAGTGAGTTCACAAACTCAGATAGTAGGGTGCCCATTTTCAACCCTTACCAGAATGTAGAAATCTCCTTGGCGACCCTTGTAGTGTACCCAAGGAATTCCATAGCATCCATTTAGCGTACTTTTGAATTAGACAGGAAAATTTGTATCAGGAAAATTAAAATACATCTTAAGATGCAAATTCAGACAATAAAAGATTGTACTTACTTGTACACTTGCCACTCATAGGGAGGGCCATAATTGCAACCTTTACTATTTCGGTGCTCAAATTTTAATGCAACCTGTAACAAAAGCAACATAAAGGATCAGATTGCAATTGTTTGTGATTTTCCATTAATGACCCCCGGTAGACACATGAAGTAATAAATCATACCTCAACTGCATCTGGTCCGGTTCTATCAGAGCCACCACTGACCCTTCGGCCAACATAAACTTGGCCAAAACCACCTTTTCCCAATTTTCTTTCTATTTTATATACAGGGGAATTCCCCACTTGCACCTGCAAAACAGGAACACTAAGTTCTACAAGATTTATTTGCCGGGGAATAATTCCTTGAAAAGATAGCACATAAATGAACGAGTATTTATTCAATATAAGATAAAGTAGGCACAACAAAGACTAATTTGGACATGATAAATAAAATTAGTTTAAGTACTTTTCAAACTGTCGATGCCCCATAATAAAGATGAGAAGCTTTGGTAACTTTTTAATCAAAATCCTTATATGTGAAATAACATCCAAATAAAGAAAATAAAGTCAGAATTGCTTCTGTCTGCCTCAATCTAGAGAATGAATAAAATAGTTACTTGAACTCATATAAGAAAAGTCAAAGTTAACAAAGATCATCAATACCCTCTCTGGAACTGGAGTCGTGTTCCCTTCTTCTTCAACTCCCACAGCCTTATCTGCACTCCCACCCTCCATTGCAATATCTTTATCTGCCGCCACCTCTACTCTATTAAAACCAGGGTCTGCTGCTCCCAAAGCCGCAGGTTCAACCTCAAAAGGTTCTGGGTCTAAATCTATCAACCTAATGCCCCGGCCTCTACCCGCAGTAGTTGGCCCTGTAGGAATTGCTGGTGAAGTTCCTTTTGCTACAGCATTCCCACCCCTTCCCCTTCCTCCAGCTCTCCTCCTGGTCTTGTTTTGAGTAGGCAATATCCAATTCTCTGCTTGGTTTGTTGGTTGTTGAGCTTGCTGAAGATCGTCAAGACGCTTTGATCTACGGGCTCCACTTCTCAACTCAGGCATCCTCACTCCATGCAAATCACATTCCACTATATTCCATCAATACCCACTCAAACATCCTGTAATTCATCAGCAATATAATTTACACATATATTAATGATGGATGCATGCAAATAAACCAAAATGAGGATTTTTTTTCAAATGGGGAGCAGTATAATCAACTAACTGAGACTTTCAACGTGGCCTCATGCCAATAAACCAATTTGTACACATATTTCATAAAGAGCACATTAGTAATAAAAATAAAATAAAGAACATGCAAGCCAGTCTCATCTCACAAACCTTAGGCAAAAAGTGTATGGGCAGAAAACTAGGCACAATTAATTTATCCAGACGCAATAATTGACCAAAACATACAGGAAATTTTATTTAAGCAATAAAAATGAAAGTTTTAATTGTATCCATTTTACAAAAAACACAATCCATAAGATTTTATAGCTACTAAATTAAAAACTTCAAACTATAACGACCATGACTGATAACTAGCAACATAATAGTAAACATTCCATCATAAAGAGAATCAAATGCATAACTGAAACAAAAGCAAACACTTACTTTCTTTAAGACCAAAACGCACAATAAGCGTAGTTATCTCGGCGCAAATCAAGATAAAGAAAATGTAGCTAAAACTAGATATCAACACACGCATTTAATTCTTCCACTCTGGGAATGCAGCTTCTTTGCTTCATATCCCAATCAACCACTGCTCTAAATAACCAATATTGCCATCTCAAGAAAAGAATCAAACACTAGTATTATGTAAACAATCAAGTTAGAAACTTCAATCAACTAAGCAAACAATCACAAAAAGAATTTTGGGTGTAAAAACTTTAAAAGGTTCGAAAATTTAGCACTCAAATCTCAGCTACCAACCAAACCTGCAACCCAGTCTTGAAAAGAAAACTCAAGGAACAACCGGCAAAGAAAAATCAAAACCGATCATCGAAGGCACTAACAGTAAATTTCAGGAATCAAAATCAAGGCAAAAAAAGAATCCTCACAGATCCACCCTCGGTGACTAAAAAAACTATAATGACCGGAAGACAATGGAAACCGCGAGCGATTGTTGATGAGATCACGTATTTGGTCGGAACGATGTTTCGTCTCAGGAGAAAAGAAGCTTTTCTTTTTTCTTCCTTGTTTCCAATGGATAGAAAGACAGATTCTTTTATCGACACGATCGCTGCTCTCTTATAAGATAAAGAATATTTAAGAGTTTTTTTGAATTTTGGACTTTGCAATGCAGCGGAAGACGCGGTACCTGTGGTTATGGTGCTAGTGATGGTGGAGAAGGAGGTGGTGGCGGAGTCTCTCCGATGTTTATGTCTGGTCTGGACGCATGTATGTCTACATGTGTGTGTGACTTTGGGTGTGGGAGATGAGCTTTTCTCTGTTTATTTCTTTTTTTCCTTTTTGGGTTTTCTAATTCTAACTCTCAAAGAGTTTAACAAATATCCAAATTTCTATTTTCCCACCTCCATTCATTTATCAATTCGAACATGCAAAGCGTGGCCACTGTAATAACCTAAACCAGATATTTCTTTTGCCCTTTCTTTGTATATTTTTATAACAACATCCTTATGTTCACAAGCAGATTTACTATATTTAATTTTAGATTTACTCTATTACTGGTCTCATCTCTTTACCAACATTGTGTAATTGTTGCAAACCAAGGACTCAAAGTTACCCTAACTTGTGAAATATTTTGCAGCATTATGTTTATTCTTAACTTTATATATGAGATAACTAATTCTAACGTACCCAATATATTCAAAATTTTTAATTCAACGCTCAAACTTTTTATATAAAAAAATGTGTTATCCACGAGGTATTTTAGGAGGGTCCTAATTATGGGAAGATACTTGTAATATCCCATCACCGATGGGAATGGTAAAATAATAATTTGGGACGGGTTATGAGTGTGTAAACTAGTCTCGGCATGTTCATGCATAATATGGCCTCCATATATTGTACATGCACATGCATTCATGACATTTTCCGGCATATGTGTTTATTGTGAAAAAAATATGAATTTGTGCTTGAACATTGAATTGGAGTGATTTTTGTGTGTTTTACATTTTTGGGGAAAATGTAGAAATTTTTCTGGAATTTTTCGAGTAAAATTTTCGAACCCAAAAAAATTGCGAAGTGACGGACTGATTGAATTTTCGGTACCGAAAATGACTGTTCAATGGCATTGGAAAATTAGATCCATGATTTTAAGATTTATTATTTTGAGCCATTGAAATTTTAGGACAAAATTGGAGTAGAAATGAAAATTTTATTGGAAAGGGGTTTAAAAATGGGTATGTGGCAACTGACACTTGTCACTTGCCTAACCATGTCACTTTGTCATAAGTTGATATAAATATCTTTCATTTTTCTTAAGTCTTACACGGTGTTCTCCTTTAATAAGACTTAAACTCCTTTGATTCTTCTCTCATTCGAAAACCTTCTCTTCTCCTCCTCCATCGTATGCTTTTTCCTTCTTGCAAATTTCTACTCTTCTCACCTAAACAAAAGCTCTTCTATCTGAAGTGCTCCCTCTTCCTCTTGTTTCTAAAAAAAACCTAACCTAGCCCTCTTGAAGTGATGGTGATCGTGTGTTATGGTGGAAGGTAGAGAATTTGCGAAAAGTGTGGAGAATTGAAGGAGTGAAAGCTTGTTAGGTAAGAATTATATTTTATGTTCTTAAATTGGTAGTTCAAGCCTTAATTTTGATGTCTTATGCATTAATTTCATGAAATTTGTGTGTTGATTAGTTGGGTATAAGATTATGTTTGTGTATGGATTAATGATGTTTAACATGTGTAGGGTGTGAATTGTGTGTTTTGAAGTGGTTTTAATGATGTTAGATGATTAATTCTTAAAATGAAATGATTGAGTATTTGTGCTGGAATTTTGTGGGTTTATGTTCAAGTGAAGATCTAGATGAAATTGTGGCTGAATTAGTGACTAAATTAGATGTTTATTGATGTAAGAATGGTGTTGGAATGAAGAGAGTAGAGTTAGACATGAAATCTGGAAAATTTTACCTTGT
>JANIHY010000006.1:25552822-25566104 GCA_027479065.1 Erythroxylum brevipes | reverse complement strand
CTTAAGGTAGAAGAGAAGAGTGATTTAGCTAGAACAAGTGGAAAAATCGATGGAGAAGAAGGAAGTATGAAGGTTTCAGATGAGAGAAGCAAGACCAAACTTTCACTTTTGTTTTTTTTAAATGGAAATGCTGTGAATGATGAGGGAAACACAGGCATTAGATTGGCTAAAGAGTGTCATGACACATGTCATGACACTTGGCATTTAATAAGAAAAAGACAATAATTAATTTAATGAATTTGTAATAAAAGAACCCTATTAGAATTAAATATTTAATCCATCTAGTTCCAATGGCTCTAATCACAATCTCAAATTAATGTAACCAATATTTCAGTGCCATTGGATAGAAATTTTCAGTACCAGAAATCCAATCAGTCTGCCACTTGGCGATTTTTTCGGTCCGAAAATTCTCTCCGAAAATTTCCAAAAAAATTTCTGAAATTCCTTAAAAATGTAAAACACACATAACTCACTCCAATTTAATTTTTCAAACACCATTATCACATCAATCACACAAAATTACATTTAGACCCATATGTCGGAAAATGTCATGAATGCATGTATAATCATGTGCATTTGTAAACATTACCATTCATATAATCATGTGCGAGAGTTTTTTACACTCACCTAACCCATCCCAAATGACCAAATTACCCTTCCCATCGATGATGGGATGTTACAGAAACACTCGCTTTCATGCCTATCAATTTCCAATCCAATCAATTCATTTGCTTTGACTTTCATAAACCTTTCCAAATTTCAATTGCTCATGCTAAACAAAAATTCCTAAATCATGTCTTTAATTTGAGTGTCAATTGTACAGTCATTTATAGTATCGGAAATCTCATCGGTACCCACTTTGCAATTGTATGCAGAATTCACATAAATCACTCCAAGTCAATTTTTCAACCACACAATTTCACATTTTTCACAAAGACACCAAAACCGGGAATTGTCACGAGTGCATGTACAATCTTGTGCACAAAATCACAATCCAATCCAAATTTACTATTTTATCTTTCCTATCGGTGATGGGATGTTTCAGAAATTCCTAATATTTGGGTGATCATAACATGTGCAATACGAAAGAAAATTTTTCAATTGTTTTAGTTTTTTGTATAAGTTGTATAAGGATAGTTAATACATTCTTTGAATGTAATTAAGCATCACCATAATGTATGAATCCCTTTATTTTAATAGATGAAAAATTCCTTTAGGTCCTTTTACTAACATATTATTTGAAATTAATGGATCCTCAATAACAACTTGTGAACAACTAATTGGTGTGATTGATTTATTTGGTTTATGAAATCAAGTTTGCTAAAGGACTTATATGTGTATCTTTCTCAAAAGTAGACCAATAGCACTCAAATTAAAGTAATTTGTCAGTCCATAAAGACACCATTGACCTTCAACATTTATTCTGTAGTGTTTCCATTTATACTAAAAGTATTCCACATGTTCTATTAATCCAAAGATACTATTGACATTTAAAATTTAATTGTTATTTGATCACAAAAATTCCATTTTTTATTCATTATAAAAAAACTATACTCAACTATGCTTTATATAGCTTAGACACATAAAATAAAAAGTTGAACGAACTTTAGATTTCTACACAGTATTAGTCTTATATCTTAAAAGAGGAAAAAAAAAGCTCTACATATAACAATTCAAACCACAAATAGATTAAAAAGTAATGGTATGTCTCATTTACAATTCTTGTCCATATATGGTAAAAATAAAGCAGAAAACACAATACAAGAATTTGTACAACCAATCTGGTGGTCAATCATTAGGTTAACATGTTCTTAACTTTGTTTGGCTTTGAGCTCCTCCCCTTTATTGTGCCCCAATTCTTGTAGACATCCCAATGCTTTTTCCTTAATAGTTGTTCTTTTTTTAAACCACCATCGGGATTAATAGGTTTCTTTATTTCATCTATCATAACATTAACCGCAACATTTTTTAGATGAAAATTTTCTATGCATGACAATGAAATATATATGAACAACTTTTATGACATCCTTGAAATTTTAAAGTGTTATATACAAGGAAATTTCCTATTTTAAAAGGTTGATTTGAAGATAACCTCAACTTTTGTGATCCATACCAAGTTATGGTGCATGTCCTTAAATTGTCTCCCCATCAATGATGCCAAAAACTTGATCTATCAAATCTGCAATCATACAAATTCAACCATAACAAGTAATTAAAACTAGATTAATTTTAAAGTGTCTATTTTATAGTAACTATATCACTAAATTTATTAATAGTCTTAGTTAAACAACTAAATTAAATAGAGGTAAAGATTACAAGAGACATTTAATTCACTAAACTATTGAAAACATGTAAATAGACTAGAGAAGGAAAATTAATAAATCAAACCTACGTATAATTTAGATTTTCAAATAAGATTGACTATCTGGAATGAAATAACAATTAACCTAAAGTTTTTATCTTGACTGAAATAGCAATTAACCTAAAGTTTTTGTCCCCTCTGTTAAATCATATATGTATATTTAATTAGGCAATTACCACCTCTCAATGTACAATTCAACCTAATTAAATTTACTAAGCATAGTTAATATATTTCATTATAACAATGATCTAGGATACTTTTGTTCTCTAATGCTAAAGTGTTATTCTTCTAGCTTACAGATCATATTTCATCCCTCAGTCCTTCACACAGTCCCTAAGATTAATCTATAACAACTACAAATGAACTTAACAATTTAAAAAAAAGGCAATAAATTCAACCAAAAAATAACCATATCATTGATAATTGAAACTCTATTATAAGATACATCCTTAACCCTAACTAAGGTTTTTAGCCACTGAACATAATGAAAATAAAAACATAAACAAATTAATTTTAATTTAAGGGAAAGAATAGAAGAAATGATTTATAAAAGTTGTCATTGACTCCTCCAATCTTACTATAAAAAACTCCTCCAATGCTACTATGAAACCTCCTCCAATGCTAAGAAAGACTAAAACTATGAAAATAAAAGCAAATTGGTTGTTAAAAACCTTATAAAAGTTCATAGATTTAACCTAAAAGTAGTATTTATAGTTAAGGCTTCACAAATAGAGTCCTAGAATACCTAAAATTAAGAAATAGCACATTTTCATAAATTGTGCATGAGAATCGGTGTCAGATCAACATCCACACTAGTGCTAATTTTATTTTGAAACTTTTATGCAATATAAATCAACATGTAATCAACACCTAACACCAAGTTGTAACCTATGCTAGTTTTGTTTTATAACTTTCTTACATAAAACCATGATGAGTTTGACATCGATCATATACACCACTTCAATGTTATTCCAGTTCTATTTCTTAACCTCTTTGAGCTTTGTGAAAAAAAAAAAAGCACTTGTCTCCTTGGCTAGTTCAGTGCTTATACCTTTTTTCACCAAATTCTCCACCTTTCAATATTTTTAAACTATAATTGACATCTAATTTCTTTTATAAAGTTGTTTTCCATCCTCTTATTTTCTAAATGACTCTAAAATCTCCTCAATTGGACAATTGTGGATAAAGTAGCACTCATATTTGTGTTTTCTCCTCGAGATCATTACCTACAAGATAATGAACTAAATATAGGAAAATATCATATAATCCATATAGAACATGCTATAAAAGTGACAATACCAAGTATTTTAGCTTTAAATAACATGTAAAACATAGAGCTATTAGAATTTAATCAAATATCAATATTTAGACAAGTATTTCCTATAGAATTTTTTTTATTGCATGAATTGATAAACTTGAATGGATATATTTAATTGGGTCGGTAAGATCTCCAAGAAGTTGAAACTAGGCTCTTTCAAGCTAGAATCATTTATTCTCCTATTGGTTAACACGTATCTCTACTAATGCTACTACCCTTTTGAATGTACTAAGATTTATGAAATCCTATAAAAGAATATACTTTAACACTTGAAAGATCACATAGGTCTCTCTTATGCATCTTTTATTACCTATGTCATAGTCTACAACATGTAGGATTGTTTAAGGCATCCATAAGCGAATTAAAATTAGATATAGTTACCACCATCACTAAATCATGTATTAAGATCAATCAAAGGTAATTCATAAAAATGTGTCTCATTCATAAATTAAAATAAATCAATTTACACAATAAGTAAAAACTAGGATTTTTCGTATCTAAACATAAAAAAATATTTATCCATTAATCATATTCATAATCAAAATCAATAAACAAAAAAATTATAAGAGTAAATCTATATTATCTCGTTTTTTCTCATATTAAGGGTTCGAAACCTATAATACTGAATATGAGAGACATTATTGAAAAATTAGGAAATGCATTTCATGCTCATACATAATATTAGCATACATACACGTGAATTTGATAATTGCACATATTACAATGATTGTACATGCACTCATTTGACATTTATCAGGTATATTGATCTTAATTGATTTATGAATGAGATTATGATTTGAATAGTGAATATTTTGTCTTGAAAATTGATTTGGTGAATATTATTATTGATTTAAAATTTTGATGAAAATATGGAAAATTTTCTAAAATTATGAATATTTTTGGACTAAAAAAATGCCAAGTGGTAAGACAATTGATTTATGGTAGTAGAAATAAGTGTCAAATGACAGTTAAAACAATTGGCAAATGGGATTAGGATTTGTTAAGAATGTGACATTGAAAATTGGGTGACAATTCGATTAAAAATTGAGTAACAAAGGACTAGAGATTAAATGATATTGAGTACCATTATTAAAGGATTTTAATTGGACTCTTTAATTGGTAAGTGTCATGACACCCTCCAAGCAATTGTTACCTTGCTTTTAACCCACCCATCATTATTTACATTTTGAAAGACCATCTTGTTTTTGTCTTTCATGTTTTCCGTATGCTCTCTTCTTCATCTCTTTCATTTTCTTCACTCACGACCATCTCACTCTCACCCTCATCACGTTGAGTTCTTGCTATCCTTCACTTTGTTTCTTCAAGATCTTTGCTATCTCTTCATCTTGTTACTAAAAACCTAACCTACCCACCTCAATATTGATCATCGTGTGAGTCATTGAAAGCTAGGGTTCACGTGGTTTTGAAGAGTTTGGAGTTTTATCAAGTAAGTTATACTTTCATCTTCATGGGTAGTTGCAAATGAATCAAATATGATGAATGATTTGAGATTTGATGACCATGATAGTTAGAAGTTAAATGATCATAAAATGGTGTTTTATATATGTTGGAACGTGGGTAAAGAAATCAACACATTGATGTCTTGTTTTTGTGTTTATGATGAATAACATTTCATAAGTTGTTGTAGAGACGAGTTTGAAATAGAAAGATTATTAAAAAAGGTGCAGGAAAAAGTGCAGAAAAATTTGATAGATAAATGGATGTTTCATGTTCTATTTTTAATGTATATTAACGTGGATATTTTTGGGTGTTTTGGAGATGAACTAAAATGAGTCTAGAGCTAAAGAAAGGAAATAATGTGGTGTCTTGAAATGGGAAGAATTAAGGTGATAGTTAGAAGTGAAATGAATGTGAGATTAAAGTTGAGCATGTGCAGAAAGTTGGTGATGAATGTATACATATATGTAGATGTTCTGTTTTTGGTGTTATGATCAAACATAGAGTATGATTTGTTTGTGATTGAAATTGAGCTGAGATGGAAGTAGGAATGAAGAAGAAATAATGAGGACATAAGCTAGAAATGATAGACTAAGCAACAGAGATGAACTAGGATGAAATTGATGATAAAGTGTGTTGGAATATGTTAGATGGAGTGTTTTCATTGAATAGGCATATGAATTTTGGCCATATCTTGATATTTAGAAATAAAAATGGGATGGTTTTAGATGTAGAGTAAACTAGAGACAGATGGCTATAATTTTCATGAAGGAATCAAATTTGAATTATGTCTCTAAGGGTTTAAAACTTTGGCCTAAAGTTGAGTACAATGTGCTGTCATGATGTGAGAACAGTTTATAGTATTTTGGGTATAGCTTGTAGAATACTGAACCAAACTATGTGAACTTGGTGTAGTTAGAACCCTAAGACATATAGGAACATTTTTTTAGAAGAATGTATTATCTAAATACCTCATTTTCCTTATAAAAAGGGATCAGCAGGAAGTTGCACGATCGTGCACAATCATAATTGTGACAGAGAGGCGTGACAGAGAGGCATCAGCAGGAAGTTGCACGATCGTGCACAATCATAATTGTGACAGAGAGGGATCATTAGGAAGTTACACGATCATGCACAAGGACAATCGTGCACTGCTATTTCCCCACCTTACCTTGATGTTTTTGGATTTAATTGAGGTTTGAAATGAACCTAGATGGTTATTAAAGTAAGTGGTTAATGATTTATTCATGCACTCATTTGACATTTTTCCAAGTATAAATGATTGTTTTAATATAATTATAATGTAAATTATGGATTATATTTCTTCAAAAAATTGAATTAGTGTGTACAAGTAGTGATTTAGAATTTTTGGTGAAATTCGAGAATTTTCTAGAATTAAGGGTATTTTTGGGCTAAAAAAATGCCAATTAGTGAGACAATTGATAAATAATAGTAGAAATAAGTGTCAAATGACAGTAGAAATTCTGATGAATGATATTAGGATTTAATAACTTATGTCATTTAAAATTTAGGAGTCAATTGGATTAGAATTGGGACACAAATAGGCTAGCTAATTAAAAGATCAAAAGAGGACCATAAGAAAGTGACATGTGGCAAGTGAAAGACCCACTGTCATTTTGGTCTTTCACTTGCTATTTACTCCTCTCTTCATTAGCTTCTCTCATCTTCATCTTCTTTATTTGTCTTCATCCCCGATACTCACTTCTCACCCATCCATGTATTGTCACTTGCCACGCCATTTGTCTTAACCCATAATTTTTATCAAGTGAAAGACCCACTCTCATTTTGGTCTTTCACTTGCTATTTAGTCCTTTCTTCGTTAGCTTCTCTCATTTTCATCCTCTTTATTTGTCTTCATCCCCGATACTCATTTCTCACCCATCCACGTTAAAGCTTACTTTTACCTTTCATTTGCTACTATTCTTTTGTTGTCTTCTTCATTTCTTACTAAAGACCCAACCCTACCACCTTTGAATGTTGATAATCGAACGATATTCGAGAAGCAAAGGTTAAGAGTGATTTGAAGATCTTGAAGCTTAAACAAGTAAGTAGTATTTTATTCTTCTTGATATGTTAAGTGAAACATGCATAATGATAGTTAAGAGTTAAATGATCATAAAATGAGGATAGGTACATGCGGAAACGTGAACGAAAAATATGGGTAAATTCATATATTGCTTTTATATATGATGATCAATATTTCATAAGTTGTTGTTGAGATGATTTGAGTTTAAATGATCATTAAAGATGGTTTAGGAAAAAAGTGCAGAAAAATTTGATACATAAATGGAGGGGTTGTAAGTTTTGTTTTCTAGGTGTATTAACGTGGATCTCTTCGAGTGTTATAGAGATGAGTTACAATGAGGATGCTAATGAAAAATGGTACTATGGTATATTGAAATGGGAGGAATTAGTGTAATAGTGATACTAAAGAGCCGTTAGTTTTAGTAAGTTTGTCTGCGACTGAGAGAAAACACCAGGTAATGCATGATCATGACAGAGAGGAAATACTAGATAGTGAACAATCATGCACAAGCACGATTGTGATAGAGAGGAATTAATAGGAAGTGCACGATCGTGCTTGGTGCAATGCTTTTTGACAGTTTTAAACATCCTTCACTCTTTTGATCATAACTTCTTCTCCGGACCTCCAATTAACTTGAAATTTGAACCACAAGCTCTTGACACATTATCCTTCATCTTTACCAAAATTATTTATCATCTGAATTTACCAGGAATGGTTTGGTAAATGGTCCATTGATGAGTTTAGCATGAAAAAGATGAAGTGTGCTGGAATAGGTTAAATGAAGTGTTTTTCCTATTCATAGATCTATATTTTTGCCATATCTTCATCTTTAGATATCTAAATGGGATTATTTACGATTAACATTAAACTAGAGACATATGGCTACAATTTTCACGAAGAATACCTCCTCTAACTTTTACGTTCATGGGCCCACACACATTAGTATGTACCAAGTCCAACGTGGATTTAGATCTGTTTCCTTTGGAAGGAAATGAGGCCTTGGTCATTTTTCCTATTTTTCCTTCAATATAAGATTCACAGGTGGGTAATGGATCATTATCTAAGCCCATAAGGATCCTATGCTTTACTAACATGTCAAGTCTTTTTTGATTGATATCGTCCATTCTTAAGTGCCACAGATATTTTGAATTACTATTAGAGACATTGGATTGTCTTGGTTTTATCAATTCTATGGTGTTTAGTGAGTCTATAATAGGTTTTATAAAGAACAATCCCTGTTTAATTATTACATTACAAATAAAATCCTTATTCTTACATATTGAAACAACATTTTCAAAATATATGGAATAAATAGATTTTATTAAACAAAAAATAGAAATCATGGCCCTTACAATCATTGGGATGTAATATACATCCTCTAAATATATTATATGACCATTAGGAAAGTCCAAAATAATGACTCCCACTGATTTTGCCAAAACGTAGGATCCATCTGCTATCATGACTTGAAATTGGCCTTTAGGTAATTTTTTCCTTTGCTGGAACCCCTGCAAAGGATTGCAAACAGGGTCAGTGGCTCCTGAATCTAATATCGAATAATCTGATAAATCTGCCACATTTCTAGTTCCTAACAAACTTAGGAAACCCATATCTTGTTTGCATTTAAGGGACTCAAAGTAGACTGGATAGTTTCTTTTCTAGTGGCCCATCTCATCACAGTGGAAACACTTTCCCTTGGTGTTCTCTTTGGCCTTCTTTTTCATTGGTTAGGCCTTGACCCTTGTTTGGGCCTTCTTTTTCATTGAACCTTCTTCTTTTGCTTGCCCTTACCTTTAGAAGAAGATGCTACATTAGCTTCTGGCCCATGAGCCTTGATATTTAATAACTCCTCCATACTCTGGAGGGTATTCATCAACTCACTACAGGTGTAATCCTTTCTGTTGAGCTAATAGTCCAACTTAAACTGCTGAAAAGATAAGTTTAAACTATTGATGATCATAATCATCTGCGTGTCCAGATCTATATCCACCTTAAGCATCTCAACCTTAGTAACTGCAAAGATTACCTTAAACATGTAATCTTACACCGGTTCAACAGGTTTTTGTTTGAGATTGTGAAAAGTTTAGATAGCTTTTACCTTTGCAGACCTGGTCCTCACACCAAACATCTCATGTAGGTGATGGACCATTGCACTAGCAGTTTTCATATAAGCAATTTTCTTTTGCAACATGCCACTGGCAAAAACTAGAATATAATACTTAGTACCATTACTCATGCTGTTGGATTAGCTCAGGAGTTGAATCTCTACCTAAAGGTGCAAGCTCATTTTCAGTTAATACCCATGAAATTCGTTCATATTGAAGAACAATGTCAAGGTTATGTCTCCATTCATTAAAATTCTCTCCATTTTCCAATTTGTTATTTTTCAAGAGCAAAGTGAGTGGATTCATTTTTGTGGTGATTATGTCAAACAAATACATTATTAAATAATGAGAATACTAGTCAAAAATATAGGAACTTTGTATAAAATCATGATGTATGTATGCATGATGATAGATTTAACAAAACTTAAAAAACTTTTAAATCTTTATACGACGATTATTTTTCTCATCTATAACGGACTACGTGACGGTGAGCCATCTTATCCATTAAAAGAAAAGCTGGGACCCTCCCACTATAAAAGCTACCAAGCATCTTCATGCCTAACTTTTAAAGAAGCGACATAATTTGGTCTATACATTTATCAACAAAACTACGATGGGCAGGGTTTTGATAAATTATGTTTAGCGTGTAACCATTTGATTCATCCATTAAAGATACTTGGAAACCATGCCTCAGTGGGAGGTCACATTTGCTACCAATGAGTTGACTTATCCATTAGGAAACCCAAACCATGCAAGATCTAGGATTCATGCCCTCTGGTGGGGAGTAACACTTCATCACATGCAAATGAGTCATTATATGGAGACTGTGGACTCTCACATGAGCATCCTCTCCCACTCAATCTTTTTGGGCTTTAAGTTTTAATAAATACCATCTTGTCTAGAAGCAATTTATTATCCATCCTATATTGTTTCATTATATATCTCATATATAATGAATGCATAGCAAAGTCTAGGGTTGGCAATTTTCTAAATGGCATACAATTACATAATATCGCATATTATTTGTATCCATTCATCCATTCATCTCATGAACTAATAAGCCACTTTTGATCATCCATCCTAGAACATAAAAATGATTACAAGGCTTTTAGGCCCAAAATAATCTTCTTAGACTCGTACCTTCCGCTTCAAACTCTTTGCTTACATGACCCAGCCGATTCGGTAAAAATTATGTAATGGCATTTTATAAAACCTAATTTTGTCACTTTGAAAACAAAAATTCTAGCACTAGATTTTCATAAAATAAAAAATTGTTCTATTAAAACAAAAAACTAGCACTTTGTTTTTTTTAATCAAAACCAAAACTTGATTAATTGAAATAAAAATCTAGCACTTGTTTTTACATAAAAACCAAAACTCGATTCATTGAAACAAAAATCCAACATTTTGGTTTTCACAAAACCTAAAATATGCTAATAGACAACAAAAAGATACACCAAAACCATTACCTCTTCATTTCTTCAACCCATGGTTGTTTTATCTTCATCATTACATCAATTTGTACATTACAAAAACAAAGTAAACAGAAAAATGAAGCCAAAGAGGAAACATGGTGATGATAGACCACCCTCCTTGTTACAAACCAAATGAAGAAATCTTACATGGTATATATAAATTCTATAGACAACCAAAAGAGCAACACATATACCATATATATTTCTATCAAATAAAAATATGCAGCATACAAAAAATAATTTCCAACCTATGTATCACATATAGGAATTGAAATCATGCATAGTAAAAATTGCTCTGATACCAATTATTGGATCAGAAAATAAAACATGCAAAATTTGGCTAAAATGGTAGATTTGAAAACTTTTTTAGAAATTAAAACACAGTGGAAGAAAGATAACCAAATCAACGTTCCAAGCCATACATGATACGGTATATGGAAAATAATTATCATACGAACAAGATGGAGATTATATTACTGACTCTTTCATTACAGCTTTAACTTTTAGCTATGCTATCCTATCCTCGACAATATATCCTCTCCTAATTGATGTATCCTCTTCTCATTATTGTATCCTCTTCTCGATATTGTATCCTTGACCAATCCAATCTACCACTTGTTTTACTTGGATAACTTGGTTAATAAGATCCTTTGGTGGGAAAGGAGAAGAAAACTGTATAGGAGATTTTTCTTAAAAGAAAAAAGCTAAAGATGAGACACCTCTCATGCAAATTTTGGCTAACACACATGCAAGAAAGAAGAGAGAGTCCAAAAATGCTAGAACACCTCTCTTAGACCTTGTCAATTTCGGTTATGCATGAAAAGAAAGAAGAGAAGAAGAATCTAATGCATCACTTCATTCTTTAATCAAACATAAAGAAGTCATTAGATGAGACTCTTGTCATTTGTTTTAAGATGGCTATATGAAAAGATCAATAACTTTAAATGACATGTCAATTTCAATTTTAGTGATGAAAGAAGGAAGATCATCCATCAAATACACCTCTTTCATCTTTAATCAAATGAATGCTAAAAGGTTACATTACATGCCATCATTAAAAGACAACCATTAAACCATTTAATGGTGAGATCATTACTCCATTTAATGATGATAAAGCATAATAAATACCATCTTTATTTAGCAATTTAATGCTAAATGTGCAGCTGCATATTCAGCCCTAATAAAACTGAATTTGCACCTTCCATTTCTTTGAGAATTTTATTTTAATTTAATTAATCAAATTAAACAAATAAACATAAAGGGAGTTCAGAACAGATTTGATAAGTTGTAGTCACCCTCTAAATGAGTGCACCTTGTTAGTCCACATATTGAATCTTTATTTAATTCTTTATATTAGTGTGAAGCATTCAAAGAATTTTATCCTTCTGGTAGTGTTGGGAAGACATAAATAAGTTAGACAAGGAGGTTTTATGCTCATACTTATGACTTGAGAAATTCTATTCTCCGTTATGATTGCACTAGTGGCTAGGGTAAAGTGGCTCGTTTTAAGATTCATCTCCAGCCCTAAAAGATCTTTGAATAATGAGAGTGCCAAAATGAGAAGCTCAATAGATTCACTATAGGCCTTGAAAATAGCAATAAGTAATCTACAAAACATAAATTGATAAGCCTTACCCTCTTGCATTTGCTATGAAATTTGAAATTCTTACTACTACCCATTTTATGCAGAATCAGTTGACTTGATACCTCCATGCATCTGATAAAGAGATAAGGGATGATTAGATCCCCTTGTCTCAATCCTCTAGCACTTTTAAAGATTTTAGTTGGTGAACCATTAACCAAAACTAAGTAAGAAGGGGAAGTGATACAAGCTTTAACCCCTTAACAAACACACTTGGGAATCCAAAATCTCCAAGGTCTAAAGGATAAACCCCTATTCAATATGATCAAAAGCATTTTTGAAGTCTACTTTCACTACAAGAAAATGGGAAAATAGCGATGACAAATTACCGACGGAAGTCTTAATATTTTATCAGAAATGATATTCAGTGACAGAATTTACTGACAAAAAAATGAGTCAGAGAAACGGCCATCGGTAAATTTACCGATGAAAATTTTGTACCGTCGGTGAATATAGACAGTTATTCTATGTTGTGTTCGGTCGGTAACTTTACCGACGGTCTTTTCATAGGTAAATTTATTAAATTTACCAATAGACTTATTTTTCTGTCGGTAAATAACTAAAAACTATTTTTTTAAATCCACCTTCATGAACATGAACGACCTACTCCCACACCCTACTGATTTCAAGGCACAACATATATCATTACAATCAATCCGAAACAACCATTCTAAGACCTTATACTTGGTTTTAATTCTATCACAGAATAACTTTCAAAGCATTATCCAAGCATAGAAAGAGATGCACATCGACAAACTACATGTAAGTGTAAGTCGACTTATGCTTGCTCGGTACTGTTAAGTCGCCTTGTTCACCAGTGTAAGTCGACTTATGGATGTCCAGTACCGTTAGATTGTTAGAGTAGTGCCCTAAAG
>JANIHY010000006.1:25458362-25471648 GCA_027479065.1 Erythroxylum brevipes | reverse complement strand
CCTTTTTGGTTTTGTTAGGAGACTGATAGATTTGTCTATTCTGACATTGGATGACTGTACCAGATGATTATTATTTTAGATTTTAATATTACTGATTTATGATGTATTGTGATTTAATTACTGCGATGCCATATGGATTATTAGCAAAATTTTCTGGTAGTGAATCTTTATCGTGGGATACGTGTCGGAGCGATCTTCGGGCGTCCCGATATGTACCCTACGGTGAGGGGGCGCTACAAGTAGGATGCTACAAAAGTAGTCTTCATATAACCATGCTCCTTTAAGACTTATTCAAAAGTAGATTTCTTCGTTTAGATCACTAGGAAGAAAGGTTATCTTCACGTCCATTTGCTCAATTTCTAAGTTAAGGCTAGTTAAACTAAGGAGTGCACGAATAAAGGTCATCTTAACTATAGGAGAAAATTTTCCTCAAAATCAATACCTTTGTTTTGTCCAAACTATTTAAAAATAAGTCTTGTCTTTTACCTTATCCTTGAGTTATGTTCCTCATGTTTAATTTTAAAGACCCGTTTATTTTTCAGTGCTTTCCTACCTTTAGGCAATTTAACCAACCCAAATGTGTGGTTATCATGTAAAGACTACAATTCATCTAGCATCGCCTTAGTCCACTTGTCCTTATGTTTATCTTTGACAGCTTCCTCATTACACTTTAGATATCCTAGAATAGTTAGGAAGACATAATCATTTACAGAGTATCCAGTAGAGGGTAAATGAGTTCTAGTGGACCTTCTCAATGTGTTTATAAGAATCTCCTCTATTGACTATTCCACTTCAACATTCTCAAGTTCTACTTTCTCTTTAGGAATATCAACATCAACTACATCTTATTGATTATTATTGGTACCATTTGCATCTTGTTCCTCTCTTGGTGTATAAGGAACTATATCAAAATCACTTAGCATACAATTGCTTTAAGGTACTGATTTCTCTTCTCTATTAAAGTCTGTCATAGTTTGATCCTCTATGAACATAATGTCTTTGCTTCTAACTATCTTTGTTCTATTTGGATCATACAATATGTAGCCATTCTCATCCCTAACATAACCAAGAAAAATGAATTCTCTACTCTTCATGTCAAGCTTTGTCCTTTCATCTTTAAGAACATAAGTAAAAGCTATGCAACTAAAAGCATGCAAATGGTCATATGAAACATTCTTCCAATACCAAATTTTATCTAGTACCTCCAACTGTGAAGGAATACATGGTGAGAGATTAATGACATGAGCTATAGTGCTCAAGGCTTCATCCTAAAAAACTTTGGCAACCTATCCTGTGAAAGGATGCATCTAACCTTTTCAACCAATGTTCTATTCATCCTTTTGGCTAAAACATTCAATTGCGGTTTCTTTGGGGTGCCTTCTGATGTATGATTCCCTATTCTTTACAATATGCATCAGATGGTCCTAGGTACTCACCATTATTATTAATTCATATTCATTTCAATTTCTTTTCAGTTTTTCTCCAACTAAGGCCTAAAACTGCTTAAAAACATATAAGACTTGATATTTCAATCTTAAGGTGTAAACCCAAAATTTCCTCCAGTAGTCATGTGTAAATGTCATGAAGTACTAATCACCTCTAAAAGCATAGATTTGGTAAGATCACAAACATCAAAATGCACTAATTCTAGTACCTCAAGTCTTCCACTTAATGGGTGGCTCTTAAAGGACACTCGGTTTTGCTTTCCTGCTAAACAGTGATCACACTTTTTCAAGTGCACTGCTTTTATCCCAAATAGAAAATTCCTCTTGGCGAAAATTGTAGTCCCTTCTCACTTGTATGACATAGTTGCTTATGTCATAACTTAGTTTAATTACCTAATTCAATTGCATTGACAACATCTTTAACTATTTTGGCTTAAGTCAAATATAAAGTGGAATACTTCTTGCCTCTAATTATAATCATGGTCCTTTAGAGAGCTTCCAATTTTCACCTTAAAAATTGTCATTAAATCCATCATCATAGAGCTTATTAATAAAAAGAATATCAAGCTCAATATTCAGAACATGTTTGACATGCTTAAGAGTTAATTTGGACCCATTACAGGTCACCAAACTCACATCTCCAATGCTTGCATATCTGGTCATTATTCCATTTTCTATTTTGACATCACCAAAGTCACCATGTATATAGAATGTGAATGCATCTCTTCTAGTTGTAACATGAATTGAAACATTATTATATACCACGCAACTAGTCTCATTATATGAAAATTGACGATATCAAGCTCTTAAACTAATGTGTGATCATTAGGAGTGACATTAACCCAGCCATCATTGACACTTAGGTTCATTTTCTTCTCTTTCTTCTTATTCTCCTTGTTTTCTTTCTTCCGCTTATAACAGTATCTCTTAATGCTTCCTTTCTTCCCACAATGGTGGCACACAAGATCGTTTTACTTTTTCTTTGATTTTCTCCTATTATGATCTTTATTTTTGGGACCTTGACTTTTGCTTCTCTCCTTAGAGTCTATAATTAGAGCCTTTGGGGTGAAGAAGAACCTTGTGACTTCCTTCTCTTTTCCTCATTCAAAACACCACTCTTAGTAAGACCCACAAACACTATTCCATCAGTTGCAACATTAGTTAAGGACATTCTAAAAGTCTCCCAAGAGTCAAGTAAGGTTCCAAGAAAACACATACCTTGAACTTCTTCATCAAATTTGATTCTCATGGAAGAGAGTTGATTGAGAATCCCCTAGAAGGTATTCAAGTGGTCTTTCATTGAATCTTCAACTTTATATCTCAAAGCCATCATTTGCTTTTTTAGGAATAGTTTGTAACTCCCTGTCTTTCTTGCTTATAATTGCTCCAATTTATTCCAAAGTGCTTAAGTGTGTGTCTCCCCACTAATATGGTTCAACACATTATCATTTGCTCATTGCCTAATGTAGCCATAAACTCATTAATGTAACAAAACTCATTTTTGTCCTGATTTATTTTCAGATTTCTATGTTGTAAACATATGTTAATAATAATCCTTCACATAGAGCAAGTCCTCCATCTTATCCTTCAAGAGTGTATAGTTTGCTCCATTCAAACTAATCATTCTATGTATGCTAACTTCCATTATACATAATGACAATTCACCAATTGAAACCGACTCTAATACCACTTTGATAAAAAAGAAGCTCCAAATTGAAACTTTGTAGTAACAAAACAGTAAATAGTAGAAAATAATTTTACATGAAACCACCCCCTTTAATGTGAGTGAGTGAAAAACCACATCCTAAAGCGAATTTCATTATCACCAAAATGATTATAATAGTCCAACTAGTTTCAATACTTAACCGCAATATAATAACAAATCATAGTTCACCCTAATATATCACCAATGCAAAATACATAAAAATGGAGGAGCAAATACAACTAAAAGTTTAGCTTATTTGGGCAACAAATACAACCAAATTTGCATTACTAAAGACTACCAAATGTTAATTTCACCTGAGTTAATAAAGAATAATGAGTGTGGAACTCCCATGCAAAATTTTAACCAAATCGGAGAACAAATCATCACTTGCTCATCCACTTAGTCAAGATTGCACAGATGGAGCTATTATATGTGAGTAAGCTATTATTCACGAAAATTCTAGACAAGCTACAAAACTTTAATAGCCAATCACACCATCTAGAATTAAGACCAATATGTTGGGTATCTCCACAAAAATTTAAGCCAAATTTAACTAGAAATAGCCACCCAACCATCTCTCTAATTGAAAGGTACATATGTTAAAATTTTAAGAAAGAATTATGTATGCATATCCCACAAAGAAAAACAGTCGTCTCTCCCTCTTTTTCACCTAGTGTGCAATGACAATCACCAATATTTTTAGGGTTTTTCCTTTTCCTTTTTAATTTCAAATTTGAATTTTATAAAATATTCTCTAGGCAGGAGTGAAATCCAAAAGCAACAGTAACAACAATAACCCAGTGAAAATTCTGCTAATGTGAAGGGTTTGGAGAAGTTTAGTAATAATCAACCTTATCCCTAACTAGTAGAGATGTTATTTCCGATAGACCCGCTTGAAAAAATAAAAAATAATAGACATTAAAAAATACTAATTAAACATAAACATAATAAAAATGTATAAATAAAAATATAAAACAAGTAATAGCATAAATAATACAAAAAATATAGAACATGGTAAAGAATAAAAATAAAAGATAAAATAAGTAAATAAATACACAAACAAGAAAGAAGTCAAGTAAATAAATCAATCAAATAAACTTCAAGAAAATATGTAGGCTAAGTTAGGAAATGTTTAAGTTAAATAATTAAGAGAAAAGTATTACATATGAAATGTTTAGGCTAAATACAAGACATAAGACTCGAAAAAAAAATGTGTAAAAGACCTATAATAACTAGAAGGACCTCTCTAAGTGAAATCCTTTATCTGATTCATGTCCTCGATAAGTTTCAGTATAACCACGTCATTCTTGATCACCTCCTTTCAGTTCTTCTTAGGCTTTTCTTTTTCTTCTTATAGCCTTTAAATACAATCTTTTCACATCTTCTCACTGGAGCGTCAAGATGTCTTCTCATAACATTTTCAAATTACCTATGTCTTATCTCTCTTAATTTTCTATTAATATTAGCCACGTTTAATTTGTCTCTTATAATTATATTCTTGATCTTATCTCTTCTAGTGAGGTTGTACATCTAACGAAGTATTTTCATCTTCACTACCATTAATTTATGACTATATACTTGTTTGATGGGTCAATACTCTACCCTATAAAGCATGGTCAGCCTAATTGCTAAATGACAAATTTTACCTTTGAGATTGGGTGGTACCTTCTTGTCACAAAAGTCCTTATGTATTCCTCAATTTAAGCTACCCTGATTTGATACAGTGAATTATGTCTTCATCAATCTCTCAACTGCTTTAAATTATAGATCCTACATACATTAAACACTCTTTTATGATATAACTTCTGAACCAATCTTTACCTCCACATCGAAAGATATCCTTTGTCCTGAAAAGTTACATTCTAAGTATTCAGTTTTAGTCCTGCTCAATTTAAAGACTTTCGACTCTAACAAATCCCTTCAAAGTTTTAGCTTGACATTGACACCTCTTTTTGTCTCATCTATATAAACAATGTCATCAACAAATAACATACATCAAGACACATCTCCTTGGATATTCTTGGTGAGCTCATCCATCACTACCACAAACCAAAAGGAGCTCAATGAGGGGCTTTAGTGTAACCCAATATCGATAGAAAAATATTTTGTATCTTCTCTTATTGTCCTTACTCTGGTCTTTACATTTTCATATATATCTCTAATCACCCATATATAGGTCATAGGAACTCCTTTAACTTTTAAACACCTCTACATGATTTTCCTAGGTACTCGGTCATATACCTTCTATAAATCAATAAAAATTATGTGTAGGTTACATTATCTTTCCTTGTAATATTTCATTAATCTTCTATGGAGATGTAAAATTTATGTCATGGACCTTCCTGGCATGAAGCCAAACTGGTTCTCCAAGATAGGTGCATCCTTCCTCACTCTCTTCTCAATCACCTTCTCTCATAACTTCATGGTGTGAATAAGTAGTTTGATGACTTTATCGTTGATATAACTTTGGATGTCCTCTTTGTTCTTTTACAGAGGAATTAGCATATTAAGTCTCTACTTATCCGACATTTTGGTGGACTTAAGGATCACATTAAAAAGCTTGGCTAGCTAAGTAAGACCCTCTTTACCTAGATTGTTCTACACCTCTATGGGAATCTCACTAGGCTCTACTGCCCTTCCACTCTTTATTTTTCTCAAAACTCTTTTAATTTCTTTTCTCGTAATCTGTCAGCAACAAGTAAAATTATGATACCTCTCAGATGTGCTAAGATTACCTAAAAAGATTTGTCCTATACGTCTTCATTAAAAAGGCTATAAAAGTACATACGTCATTTTTTTTAATGTCATTTTCAACCATAAGTAACTGTCATATTTTATTTTCTATACAACAAACTTAGTCTAAATCTCTCGCTTTTTATTTCTTAGCTTTTACTAAAATGGTCAGATAAATAATGGAATCAAGCATTCATTAGATTTTCCATATTAGTAGGATTTAATTTAAACGTTTGTAAAATAAGATAGTATAATTTAAACATAATAAAACAATAAGGTCAACTTATATTCACGTATAAATGTTAACATCATTTTTCCCCTGTTTTAAAAACCTTTTTTGCCTTTATTGATAAGTTTTTTTTTATTACATGGGAAAAGAGAACAAGAAAAAAACTAGTGGATAGATTGATATGTTGAATCTTATCATTGTAAAATACTCGCAAATCATAAATTAGTCCTTGACAGATTGAATAGAGGTATTAATATAATTACCTAGCATCTCTCATAGTAATAAGATTCATCATTGCAATTACCTACCTTTGATCCCTCGTTCGTTATTACCAAGACAAACTATATAACACATTGGTTCATAGTTTCCATCTGTAATTCCCTGTGTCACCCTATAAAGGACCATAGGGCCTAGTCGTGGTATCAAAGACAGAACAAAACAAAGTCGTGGTTTTCACTTCTTTGAGTGGATTCCTAGGGAAACATACCTTCGCATCTTTTCCACAAGGGGGGAACGTAAAAGAAGAAGTTGTATAAGAGTGATGGATTCTTCAGATCCAGTTCATTTATTTTCAAGTTTGTCCTTAGCGTCATTACCTAGAAGTGTGAAGCGTGTTTTATCACAATAAATAGAAAATCTTGTAGAAATTACTCATGTGCCTGTAAAAAATCGTGTTTGTGAGTCTTCTTTGTCTTTGCTTAGTCCTTACAGCATATATTCTCGTGACCGTTCATGGACGAGAAGTATTAGGAGTGTACTTTCTACTAGTCGGCCTCGTGTAAAAGAAATCATCCAGAGTTCCAAACTGGAACAGTGTGGTCTTAGATCTACAACAGCAGAACAATACGTAAAGCTGGAAATACCAAAAGAGCTGATCTCTCTTTGGAGAGAACAAAGCCATACACATCTTCATGTTGGAGCTATACGCCTTGTTCTTACCTTACATGAAAGAAAGGGAATACCTGCAACTGCCAGGATCTCTCTCTTAGACACTGCCTACACAACGTACCAAAATGCTTTGATTGGTACCTTGCTGACAATTCTTGACAAAGGGAGTGTAATATTGACCATAGCACCTGATTTCAACATCAGGTTGGATGATCCTACTTTATCTGAACGTCTACTAGTTCAGATCCAGATCACTGGAGCAGATCAAGATCCGACAGCCATCATGGCTACTCTACATCACTAGATGATCTATCGCCTTCAGAATCATGCGTTGGACGTCAACTTTCCCAACTCTACTTCGGATGCACTATACATGGTTGCTGATACTCTCAATAATCAAACAACTATCCTTCAGATACCGAAGCAGTTACCAGCACAGGAGCTTGAAAAGATTATGCCTACAAAATGGATTACCAACTACTAGAAGGTATTCCACGCGCCTCATAGACATTCTTTTCATACAACTACTCCTCTGATTCTGAGGACACTGACAGATGGCTCAGTAAAGTCCATATACTCCAGACCTTGCGACGACACGGCTGGTCTTTCGACATCAGGGTCTATCCTGATGATCAAGCCCTTTGAAGTTCAAGATCTTGCAGATCTATCATCCAGGGCATCATGTTCTAAGCCCAGTACTTCAGATCAACCAGATCTATCATATGGGGCTCAAAGTCTTAAGATCCAGCCCGTATTCTCACATACGGAAGGTGAAGACGGTCCTCCAATCCATTATTTCAAGCCTAATGGAGAACCTGTCTATATAAGTCATCATCGTGGACATTTTGTTTAGGATGTCGACCCAACAATGTGCGAACCAGATTGTGAGATCTATCTCAACCCAGAGTCAGACTCAGACGAAGATGATCCAACATATCACAGGAGAAGGAAGAAGAAATCCAAGCCCAAATCTAGGTGCTTGCCTTCTCGTGACTATCCTCCTCTTGATGAGGATCGGGGATAATATCTCCACTGTCCAAGAATTGATGAAAAGGTATTAGAGAAAGAATAGTCCTCCTAATTGTATCATTAAAGTGAACTTCAAGAAAGCATTTTATCATGTAGAATGGAATTTTATCCTATAAACCCCAAGTCTTTTGGGTTTCCCTCATAAGTTTATCAAATGGGTTGAGGCCTATATAATCACCCCATCACACTCCATTCTGGTTAATGGAAGGACAACTAATCTCTTTAAGAGTGCAAGGGGCCTTAGATAAGGTGATCCTATCTCTCCTTATCTCTTTATGATATGTACGGAATTCGTATCACAATTGATTATGTAGAAGGTAAGTATGAGTAAGGACTTCAAATATCACAATAAATGTAAGACAGTAGGGCTTATCAACTTATGCTATGCAAATGGGCTATTGCTTTTTTTCCAAGGCCCATGGTAAATCTATTGAATTACTCATCTCGATATTATCTTTGTTCAAAGATATTTCAGGATTGGAGGTTAACTTTACAAAAAGCCATTTCATCCTAGCTAATTGTGCCACTATGATGAAAGGTTGTATCTCTGCAATTATAGGGATGTGTAGGAAGCAAGCTCCTCTAACTTATCTGGGTCTTCCAATTACCATTAAAAGGATACAATTCTTTGAATGCTTCTCCTTGATAGAAAAAACACAGAGAAGATTGAGTAGGTAGACTAATAAGAAATCTGTCTTTTGGTGGAAGATTGCAACTTATTAAATCTATACTCAATTCCCTTCATGTCTATTGGTCCTTTAACTTCTCACTTACTAACGGAGTTATCAAAACCATTAGGAAGCTATTTAGAAGATTTCTTTGGGGAAATCTCAATTCAGACAAACACTTTGCAAAGGTGAAATGGTCAAAAGTTTGTAAAAGGAAGGAAAAAGGGGGCTTAGGTTTGATCTCTATTGCCTCCTTTAATAGGTTAGCTTTGATAAGAAATCTGTGGAATATTCTACTGGATAAGCAATCTTTATGGATTCACTGGTTTCATACCTATATCCTTAAAGGTTCAAGGCTTTGGGATATCCCTTTTAAGACCTCCTTTTCTTGGTCTTTGATTCAATTATTAAAGTTAAGTGAAAAAGCATTCCTTTGTTTCGATAATTAGATGGGTAAAGAACCCCTTATTAGATTTCCTCAAGCTCTTTATATTTGGTTGGCCTTCCTATTAACTTGAAAGTTGAATCCATCATCCTAAAGGGCCAATGGAATATTCCAAGCGAATTACAGTATCTCATTCCTCATTACCACCCTAATTTGGATAGAGAGGACTCATTTCAATTTCTTAATCTCCCTCCTAATACCTTCCAACTTGTGAAATTCTAAAAATGGGAGAATGAGAATCGCCCAAGACAACCATGGTTCCCTATCATTTGGCACAAGGCTCTCATGCTTAGCTATTCCATTATTCTCTGGCTCACTGTGCTTAATAAGCTAAGTACAATGTACATAATGCACTATATTATCTTTAACTCCATTTGTGTTCTCTGTGAGTTAGAAGAAGAATCTAGGAATCATTTTTTCTTCCTTTGCCCCTTCTCCCAGTTCATATGTGAGACAACACAGGAATTGTGTCTTATATCTAATGCTGGGACCACTTTTGGGGAAGCTCTAGACTGGTTTTAGAAGGAAAATCATACCTCCAACTACAACAAGAAGATCCATGTCATCTCCTTTGCCTCATCTATTAAAGAGATTCGGTAAGAGAGAAACATCAGAAGATTTCAGAACACAAATCGCTCACGAGATGAAGTTCTCTTCTCTCTAGTTGGTGGAATCAAAGAGAAACTCCTATGTTGTACAAGGTTTGATTGAGTTTGCCCTAATCTAGCCTTATCATGGAGAATATATTAACATACAGAGGCTAAAATTCTTGAAAAAAGGAAATCAACTCAAGTTGCAAGTCAGTACTTGAGTAAGAGGCATCCTTTGTCTTTGACGCACGGATTTGTCGAAGTGGAGTACTCCAATCCTTTCACTTTACATCAGTTCCAAAAATAGAAAGTGTATTCTTGAAGACCCTCTCTTTCCATCAATTTTAGCACCTTCTTTTGCTGCAATCGACGATCATCTTCCCAAACCCTAATTTGGTAGGAATTGTGCGAAAAAGGGAGAAAACACATTCTAAGCTTTCCAAATTTGCCTAAATCTTCATCTGATGGCAGTATTAAGCGTTTGTAACTCTCGTTCCATACGATGTCGTTGTACAAGCTGAAATTATTATGTTTGCCTCTAGAAGATGTTGTGGATGTAACTGAAATTTATCGTCTAAACGTTGCCATTGTATGACCTACTAGTTATTCTTGATCACATATGTAACTTCCTATTTATTTTATTAATACAATTTTACTTATTAAAAAAAAGATTGAAATAGAATTGTTAGACAACCTATTGATAGTTATGATTGAATTTCTCTTTAGCTTTATTCAATAAAGTTTGAAATTATCCATAAATTTTTTCTTTTTAGTTTCTATAAGTTAAAGTGTCAAGAAACTTTTTGGTATATATAAACATCTTGAAGCAGATTATTGACTTTTCAATTTCGACCCCTTTTAATAAACATATTTTAACTCTTTTAGGTAAATTTATTTGTTAACTTTTTACTTTTAAACTCTTTTAATGAGCGGATCCCTTATAAATCTAACATAAGTAATGAATGGGCCTTGCCCAGGGCCAACACTAATGATGAAGGACTCAGATAATATGAGAGATATGAAATTATAAATGATTCAATAAATAATTATGAATGAGTCACCATTTATGCTTCAAATTATAAAGAATTCAATCAAAAATCATTAAAAAAAAACTCAAAAAAGAAAAGCTCTATTTTGAAATAGAAAATGATCGACATTTGTTTTAATTTTGTTAATTATATTTTAAAAATATTTTAACATGGTTATTTAAATATCATAGGTGTTCTAACATGTAAAGAGGTCAACTTACATGGTGATTTATATCAGTAACATTAATGGTAACTATATTTACAAAAATTAAAAGTTTTAGCATTCGATTGATATTTTTGGTAATTTTATTTAGTAATATAAAAATAAGTAAAATTTTACATTTAAAATAAACTTTAATGTAAAATAATTAGATACAATCAATGTTATGAATATTGTACCTATGCCGACACCGGATTTAGTTATGGTATGATATTATTCCAATATCGGCCATTACTAGGAACTGTTTTGAGTAATTTTTCAAATTTATGAAATATTCTCTGAATTTTTTAAAATTCAAAATATTCCTTTAGTATATTGCACTATATACTTTACAATTTTACATCAATAATATCTTACAAAATTATAATAATGGAAATATAAAATAACAATATTTTATTTATTTTTATTAACATTATTTTTCACATATTTCACATATATTTAAATAGTTAATATAAAAAGTTCATTTAATCATCATAAAAATCTAAATTAAGAACAATACAACAAATTTAAAATATTACAGTTGTTGGGCCCCAAAATTTTTTTAATTGATGTTATGAAGCATGAATTGTCCTAATTGTGTGATTATGACTTAGTTTGATTAATTGGAAGTATTAGTGGATAACTGAGGGTTATTTGAGTTTAATGTGGTTTAAATAGGAATTATAGGGTAAAATGTGTGAGGGCAATTTGGGAAGATCCCTTGAGTTGGGTAGGCTAAAGCTTTGCTAGGAGGGGTAAATTGGTCCTTGTCCACCCCTTTAGACTTAAGAGAAAGACTTAGAAGAAAGAAAGAAAAGAAAGGGAAAGGGGAAAAAGAAAAGAAGGAGAAGCCGTAGGTGGAGGAAGAAGAGAAGAGAAATTTGAGTTTTTGATCCTTGAGGGATTTCGACGGATTTGAAGCATTTCTGGGTAAGTTTCGCTTTGTTTCATCTTGTTTTGGTTAGATTAAACCCTAAGGTAGATTAAATGTGTGAGACTCGGTAGTTTAAGGATTTTAGGGCAAAAATGGATAGATTTCTTGGGTTGATGATTTTGTGCAGGTTTTTAAGTTGTTAATGGGTTAGAAATGTAGTATAGGACTTGAATCAAGGTTTAGATGTGTTGTATGTGATTAAGGGAACGATTGAAGTTGGAAAATGCTGGAAAAATGGGGTTCAAAGTCGTTCTCCAGACCCGCACGTCGTGACGTGCTCAAGAGCACGTCGCGGCGTGCGGAGGAGAAAGGCACGCCGCGTGCACACAAGGTGCACATCGCACGTCGCGACGTGCGTGAGATGAGCACGCCACGACGCACACGTTGGTGCACGTCGCGACGAGCCTGGCCTTCGCCACGACGAGCCTGGTCTTCACTGTGGCGAGCTCGGTTCGTTCGCCGGGCGAGCCCCTTGTTCTTCCGAAAGAGATATTTTGGTATTTTTGGTCATATCTTTTGGTGTAGATGTCCAATTGAGGTGATTTCAGAATCGTTGTGAACTAGAAATAAAGAGCTACAAGTTGTATGAAGAAGGAAAGTTTGGAATTAGCCTCTAAGGGTTTGGAATTTTAGATGGAAGTTGAATGTAGACTTTTAGTACTTTTGATTTTCAAGCTTTTTGAATATAGTTCCTTTGAATATTATTTGAATGGGAACTTGGTTTGTTATAGGAAACCAAGCCGACCTGATCCAATCGCCAGAGGAAGGACCACAGTGAGTCGGATACTCAAGCGATATTAGGTGGGTAATATCTTTATGGTTGTTGTGTGTATAGGCAATATGTGTATGCTTGCTTACATGTGTGTGACACTGCTTATGTTGAATTATGAGAAATATTTGCGAAATATTGCAAATGCATTGTGATTTTGATTATGTACGACCTTGATAGGCATTATGACATCTTGTAAGAATGAAAAGAATGAAAAGTATGAAAGCTTTGATAAAATGCTTTGAGCATGAATCGAATGATTATGTGCTTTGTTTGGGCAAGAGAGTAACGGATAGTGAGTCACGTGCACGTCGACGTATAGCCTTTTCCCGGCTGCCCACTTGAGGCCACGAGATCCTTGCAAAATCGGACTCGGATAGTTTACGGTATAAACTTCGATTTATCCAGATCGTTTTATGGAACTCTCGGGCCAATTGTTGTGCATACATGATTGATTTGTTGAGCATGACGCATGTTAAATTGTTATATCATGGAATCACATGGTATATTATTGTGTGGATTGTGCATTGATAAGTGTTGAATTGTTTATGCTTGAATGTGTGGCTCGTTGCCAATGGCTATAAATGTATATGCCACTGAGCTTCGCAGCTCACCCTATTATCT
>JANIHY010000006.1:25265130-25278499 GCA_027479065.1 Erythroxylum brevipes | reverse complement strand
AATACGTAAAACTAAAAGCTTAAACTAAAAATTTTTTAAATTTAAAAATAAAAACAAAAAATCAAGGACAAAATATGAAGAGAAACATGGGTGCTCAGTGAGTCAGTGTCACCACCATGTAACGGTACTCTACAGTCTTAAACATTCTCATGTTTTATGCCCATCACTTTCAAGCTCCCACCTTTAGCTTTCTTTTTTCATTACTTTTGTCTGATATTCCCTACATAAAGTGAATCGCTATACACTTTTTATTGCCATCTCCACCATCACAAATCTCTTACGGATATTGCTGTTTCTCTTTGTCTTATTTGTCTCTGGAATCCTGTATTGTTCATTGCATTAAAAACCTATTTTGGCCATTTAGAGGTATTTACTTTTCTGCTTCTTCCATGTCTGATTTGTGGAAAAACTTGTGGCTTTGGTTCTTAGTTAGTATGTATATACTCGTTATGTGTTATTTTGGTGAATTTTCTTTATTTATTGTTGATGCTGCTTAACTTTTGCCTTGGTCGAGGTTCGTTTTTCGATTTCTGCGGTTTTCTTAGGGTTAAGACGGCGACAGTTGCTTCATAAAGAGAATTTTATGTCTTTGAAAGGGCGACACTGATGATCAGTTTTCACTTTTCGATATATTCATGGACGATGGAAGATTTTTTTAAAAAGAAGATTTGGGTTTCTTTTTTAGTTTAGGATGAGGCATTTTCATCCTTGGTTTGGTTGTTCGTAATGGGAAGAAATGATTTTGGAACCTTGTAATGATATGTTAAAATTTCACGAATGTTGTGTCCAATTGGCGAATAGTATAATGTACTTATATGTCGAGTGTTTTAACATAATCTTGCTTTTCTGTATGCCGCTCTCTTTATTTTATGAAATACCTTCTTTTTTTTCTTGTATTGAATGATAGTCTATCTGTTCTTTTTATTTTTCTTAGTACATTTGAATGATTTTTTAACCTGTTGCTTGCTTTTATTTAATTCATCTATTGGAAAGAATCTGTAACCTTTGGAGCACCAGTAGTTTTTTAAATAGCCTGCAACTTTTGTTTCACTGAGTTGGTAGCAAGAATATGTTATATGATTGGACATAAAATATGTTGAACATATGTGGAGTCGTTGTTGAGGAAACTTTTTATGTAGAAGAGCAAATAGAAGCATGTGTGCTCTGAGTGCTTTTGAGGACTTGAGTAAAGCATGGATGTGTGCTCAAGTTTTCTGTTGGTCAGTTGCTGAAAATCTCATGCAATTCATCCGCTTCCTTTTAAATTTCATAAAGTTGATATCAGGTTATATGCCTTCCCATCTCTTACAATGATGTACTTCTTCCTTCTTTGTTGCATTTAAAAAATATCTGTCTTCTGGGATCAAGTGTTTACTGGTCATACTACATTTGATGCTTGGTTTGACAAATTACTGTTAGTTATGTCCCTGTTCTATTTGTATCTTTTTGATGTTATGGTGAGTCAGATATACAAAATTGTTATGGTCTTGATAACCTGTTTGCAGTGAATTGCTAATTTGATGAAGTTGGGTAAATGCAGTGGAAAATGGCAAGCTTCAGGTGATTACAAACTGCAAGACAGTTTATGGTTGCCAACCGATCTGGTTTTTATTAGGTTTTGAGCAAGATCTTTTGGATGTGGCATTATGCAGAATGGATGTTTCATGTGCTTCTGATAAAAGTTCAAGCCGTTGGTGCCAGCCTTAAGTGTTTTAGGACCTCTTCTTCCATGTTGATAATTGGTGGAAGTATTTAAGACTTCTGGTAACACTAAAGCCCACAATTTGTACCTATTTAAAATTTCTGGTAACATTGGAGCCTAAAGTTTGTACCTATCACATCAGTTGTGGAGCTTATTCCTTCTGTAGCTATATCTCACAATACAGGAGTACAAACCTTATTGTTGCCTAATAAAACATAGCGAACACGGGTGCACTTTGTTGTGTGGCCACCCGGCCACATGGAGCAAAATCACCTGCTGTTGGTGGGGACTCTACCAGGAATTGTGAGCCACATTGGCAAACAAATTCTAGCTTCTCTCCTCCTCCCTTGAGAATGTGGGATTGTAGGTTACAATCAGATGGTTTACCATGTGGATCTAATGGATTTGCTTCATTGACCTCTAATAGGAGAGGAAGCGGAAGTTGCTTAGGCAGTGGGCGGCTTACCAACCATCACCATTCTGTGTCTGATGTTACACTTTCTTATTCTGATAGCCCAACTGCTAATATACAGGAACAATGCCGGACTTCACCTTTGCCAATGTTTGATCTAGGTGAACCATCTGCTTCTAGAGTGAGAGGTAACCTTTAGTTTCGTTGTTTTGTAATTATTGAATGTCGAGCTTATATTAGTTTTGGAGTATCTTTTTGGCTAATCTTAATCTCACTTAGATGTATTACTTGTTAGATGCCTTGCTTGCAGTCTAATGCTTCTGTTAACTATTCTTGTGTACATTAAGTTTACATTATTATATCTTTCTATAATCAGACCCAGACCCAGTGTATTCATTTTTCCCATTCTGTCGTTACTTCTTTTTTGTTCTTTAACCTTTCCCGTTGTGTTCACCAAACCATCTTAGATGACAACATCTTAGTTTGTTGGATACAAGAAGTTTTATTTGTTGGGCTAGTTACTGAATAATGACATCTAATTTTTGTTTAGTTAACCCTCTAATCCTTTGTGGTATCTTTTGTCTTTGCTTTCTCTTATTGTCATCATTTTCTTAAGTACTGTTTTGGCACTATTAGACATACTTGGTAGATAACCAATATGTAGGGCTATCAACTGTATTTGAGCTTGCTTCATCCTTCCTTATTCAGAAAATTTTGCTAGTTCAGCTAACAAGATGAGTGTAGAAAGAAAGCTAGGCCATCCAATAGGTAAGAACATACATGAAAAAGGTTGATAAGATACTGGAGCAAACTTATTGAGATAATAATTAGCAAGCATCTGGCCGTATGCTGCATGTCACATTAGGTGCTACAATCGCTATATGGAAAATTTATGTACATGTTGCGTGCCACTAGGTATAGTTTAGAATTACACGGTGCTAGAAATTTGATTAAAACTCTTTGATGTACTGTCTGTGTTGGACACGTGACCACTGCATTCTGAAATATTATTGTTTATTTCAATGAGTGTGCCATCTCTGCTTATCATAGTTGAATATTTACGGTTGTGTTAAATATTTATTAATGTTTCTACTGTGTTGAATATTTCAATGAATATACCATCTCTTATCATTTATTCACAGGGCAATTCCATTCATCATGATCAGAATGTCAAGGTGGTTGCTTTCATTCCTCTGCTGAGGTGATTTATATCCCAAATATTGTTTGGTTAATAGAGTGCACCATGTTTTTGTTTGTTAATTTTTGGTGTTTCTCTCTGTCAGAGCGAATTAACTGTTAGACCGTCTCTTGGATCTCCAAGTTTTAAGTCTTCGTCCTCACTTTCTGAGTTTGGTCATGTGGAATCAGTTAGCAAGCGACCCTTCATCTTCTCCAGTCGCAACTTGGCTGCCCAGCACTCTTTCATGTCAAAATCTGTTTACCCTTTAGTATTCCAGAATCCTGTTTCAGAATGTGAAACCTTTGGTGATACCAGTAATATTGATAGATTGACCCCTGTTGGTGATAGGACATCACCTTCTTTTTGGCCTGGCAATACTTCTAGCGGTGATTTCAAGGTCCATAGCACCCTCACTGAACTACAAAAGTTGGAGACTTCACCAGAACCTGGTGCAAGCTCTAGAAAAGATGGTTTTAGGTGGAGCAGTGCCAGCAGCAGTTATGACATGGGCCTCGATGGAGAAAGGTTTGACTTAGCTGGGGAAGTGGGCATGGAGAACGGAAGATCACCCAGTGCTTCTGTGGCAGATCCAAAGTGTGGAGTTTGTAGAAAACTATTGTGGCAGAAATCACCCTGGAGCTCCCATCGTATCATGAGAGGTGGTGACATGCCTACTGCTGGGGTATTAGCATGCAGCCACGTGTTCCATGCTGAATGCTTGGAACAAGCAACTCCAAAGACTCAGATTCATGACCCTCCTTGCCCTTCTTGCTTGAATAGTATTGGAGAAATTGAAGAATACCCCTCAGTTTCAGAGCCCTTGCAGATGGCCCTGAAATCCATTCGGAGAAACAGGCAGTTTGTTATATCTGATTCCCATGGAACTCACAATGGCAATGAAGTCCCAACAAACGTGAAGGATGGGTCAAGAAGTAACTGGCATCTCATGATCTCACAGACAAGTAACACTAGTTCGTCATTAACAAATCGTCTGAAAAGGCATTTCACATTGAAGGGGAAGACTCGTAAAGATATTTTTGGTACAAAGGCGTTGCAGAGGATTATCTTTTAGTTGGGAAGCTGTTCGACACCAGATGTTTCTGTAGCAATCTCCTGTATGTAATTCAATTTGCAACATACTTTTGAAGATTTCATTATTGATGGACTTTAAAAGATGTTCGGGTTCATTTCTTTCGGGACAATGTTTAGAACCCACAAATGCTCCTTGTTAAATATAAGAGTTCCAGCCTCTTTTAACCCAGGATTTGTTGTATTAGTGTTGATAGTAGTTACAAATACACTCTCTACGTTGCTCTACGTTGCCGTTGAGTGCTATTGGAAGGTATGGTACTCATTAGCTCTCCACACTATTGAGAGACTTTGGGGGGCTGGCCTAATGAGTTGCAGGCAGGATAATCATAGCCCATAGTGGTAAATGTAGGAATAGAGTTGATTTGATTGTTTCTGAGTCAGCCGTATGTGACAAATGGGAAAGAAAATTTGCAAATTGCTATATGATCATGGATAAGTTGAGAGAACAAGGATCAATATTCCAGCGCCTAGCTACTCGTGCCAGGATTAGCGCCTGACAATGGCAGGAGCCAATGCGCATTAGCAATGTTGGTCTGATTCGTAAGGGGAACAAAAAGCAGTCATTGTATATGGATGTTTTGCATTGTGGACTTTCCTGATAAATAAATTATCCAGCTGTTGTCAGCCTGGACTTCGCAATCATTTCAAGCGAGTGTACCAAAATTCCTTTTCAGGTCACTGCACATCCATTTCAGCTCGTGCCAGTAGTTATGTCGTTCCGTTGTTCTTGGTGTATCCACGAGTTGTGTCCCCCATCGAAGTTGGATGAACGTTGTCGTCGTGAACTCTGAGTGGCCGTATGCACAAGTCCACAGGAAAAGTCCGGTGGGATTTTCATGATTTGGACCAGTGCTTATCATATTCTTCTTGCAAAGTAGCTTTCTAATTCCATGTGGTTTAAGAGTTGAGGCTTTCCCAAGTGTCATCTGCATAATATATGAACAAATGAGGCATGTATGTCTTCTCTTTTGGTCTTAGTCTACAGCTAGGAAGAAGGGGCCATGTGATCCCATGTGCTTTTTGGGGTGTAGGACGTTCCAACTAATTCATATTCATCTATATTGCTCAACTTTCTTTGATGTGTAATGATTGTTCCTTAAGGACTGGTATCTTTTGTTGGGTTTCTTTAAACTCTCCTTGTGGATTCATGGGTTGTGATTATTTTTAGAATTGTTTAAGCTAACGTCTTTACCTAATGCCACTTCCTTTGGCAAAAGACTGTTTCGTTATTCATAGGAAGAATTCATTGTAATCTCGTTTGGGAAGGAAGCGATCCATCTATAGGTTAACGAAGTTGGTGACTAAAATGTTTTCAACGTACATGTCCAAATTTTTAAAAGCTTGATGTTTGTTTGTTCACGCTGTTGAAAAGAATCATTTTTGGCTTTTATGCGACGTACCATCTTTTCGGCATGTGAGTTGTGTTCATCATGAATAAAATGGAATGAAGATTATGCTGAAGTTAAAAAGCCAAGCTGAACGATATCAGGAATAACTTAATCAATTGCATGCCTGAGCGTCTGTTTTACGTTCTCGATTTGTTGTCCCTTTGGCAGATCTCTTATATTTTTAGTTCTTCAACTAATTTATGGAAATATTAAGCACTAGAGGCAGTTAAATTGGAAAGTTTTCCAGGCTGTTACATGACACAACACTGAATGATGTCAAGCAGTTGAGATAAAGTCGAGAATGTTTCATCCGTTAAAATATGGCTTCTCCAACTTTTCTTTTTTTCTTTTACTCAATCAAGCAATTTGCTCCATTAGATGTTAGACACAGAACGATGTCAATTATGGCTTTTCCATCCTTAGACATGTACATTGAGACACTGCTAGACAAAGTTAATGCATTCTTGATTTGCTTGCTGCTCGTGTTAGCCTAAAATAATCCCTCCAACATCTGTATATAAGTTTTCAATCCCAGCACTCTCCTCATCTTCTTCTACTCATTGACATCTCTTGTTCCAGTTGGTTTCTATAACCAGTTAGGCCCTGTAAGTACATATCCAATCCTCATTTCTTTACTTGGAAGCATTTCCCCCTCTTACGAACCATATTTAATAGCCAACCTGTGAACTTGACTTCCTTTGTTTTCCAGTGGAACAAAATGGGATTCCTTGGAATATATCTATTAGCTTTAGTAACCATGTCAAGGACAATTAATAGCTACGGAGATGGATGGTCTAATGCCCATGCTACCTTCAATGGAGGCGGTGATGCTACTGGTACAATGGGTAAGTGCCCGAATCCAATAAAGATATGTTAGTGAAACATGTCCATTCTTGTGTAGTTCTTGTTTCAACCAAAGTTTGGTATGCTTTAGGAGGAGCTTGTGGGTATGGGAATCTTTACAGCCAAGGATATGGGACAAACACGGTTGCCTTAAGCACAGTTCTATTCAACAATGGACAAACATGTGGAGCATGTTTTGAGATCAAATGTGTAAATGATGACAGGTGGTGTCTCCCGGGATCAATCATTGTCACAGCAACAAACTTTTGCCCACCAAACTATGCCCTCCCAAGCGCTGCAGGAGGATGGTGCAATCCTCCTCTGCAACACTTTGACCTTTCTCAGCCAGGTTTTCAACACATAGCTCACTACAAAGCAGGAATAGTACCTGTTCAGTACAGAAGGTAACACCAAGTCATTTGCTTATTAGATACAGAAACCTCAAACCATTTTAAACAATCTATGTTTTCCCTGCAGAGTTGCATGTATGAAATCAGGAGGCATCAGGTTCACTATAAACGGTCATTCATATTTCAACCTTGTTCTTGTGACAAACGTTGGCGGTGCTGGTGACGTTGTGTCCGTCTCTATCAAAGGGTCTAGAACTGGTTGGCAAGCAATGTCTCGCAATTGGGGACAAAGTTGGCAAAGCAACTCCTACCTTAATGCTCAAGCTCTCTCCTTTAAGGTGACAACAAGCGACGGTCGCTATGTTGTCTCCAACGGCGTGGCTCCTTCCAACTGGGCCTTCGGCCAAACCTTTACAGGTCGACAGTTTTCAAGTTAAAACTTTCATAGACATGTCCAGCCAGGGCAGGCTGAGGAAGAACTATCTACCAATTAATAGTTTCAGTGATAATTCCAGGATGTTATGAACTTGTATTCTGTCTAATGCGTGAGTGGAGCTATGTACTGTCTAATGCGTGAGTAGTCAACTTATGTAGTGTTAGATGAACAGCAAAAGGCCCCCTCGTAATGGCGTAATGGCCTAACCGTCTTCTTTCTTTTACCTCGCACTCCGAGGCATGGAGAGCGAATTAGGGATAACATTTTGTGAGAGCCATCTCAGGTTTTAATGGGGTAGTTCGGAGTTCAATCATATACCGTTCGGAAGCTGTTCCGTTACAAATTAGCAAATAGTTTTCGGGAACAAGGAGTAAATAAAAACCACTAAATCTTATCAAAGAATATCGGGAATAGATTATTCAGAAATTAGCAAGGTATTTTTGGTAGCTGGGACTTACAATTGCATGGAAAAAAGGGATGAAAAGAAGTAATACAATTATCAGAACTACACTAGAAAAGAAAAACTGAACAAGGTGCGTTCCACTCTATTAACATCCCAAACTACAAAGATCACAAATGATCTCTAGTTTATTTTTAAATAGAAGCTAACGATTGAGTTCCATTTCACCACTCCTGCAAAGTTGCATCAAATATTTGAGCAATGTAATTGACTAGCAGCTCCCAATTCCAACATCATCAAGCTTTTTGCTGATGATGGTACACTTCCTGATTACATCAATTGTAGCCAAAACCCAGTTCACTACAAACTGGCAATCGAAATGAAATCTACAGATCATTAAACTAGCGACCAAGTTAATCCGCAAACATGTCACAACACAGAATCATATAGTATAAGTCAAGGTACTTAACAAATCAATTACTTTCCTCAAAAACATTATATCAATCAGTTTCTGGCTTAGCTTTTAACACATATTCGATACAATCAAACCCATTAATTCGTTTAAACGGGCAGGGAAATCTAATATACCAGAAAGTTACAAATTTAATCTAATACTACAGGAATAATTAAGATAGTCAAACGTGAGCATCAGCTCCAATTTGCAACTGGAAACGAGGAATAAACAACCAAATATTGGTGAAGGCACTCTTTCTGACATTACTACCAAAACCAAGACAAAACAACACGCATAAGACAAACAAAAACACACAAATAATCAATTCTGATTTGGGGATTCGTAGGTACATTACAGCCTGATTTCTATGAAAAAAGAAGTGGTTCTAACCAAGGGCAGCAATAAACCTAACAATGTCATAAATGGTGCACAACACGTATCTGTCTTCCATTACCATACGGTCTTTTATTTTGTTAGCAACCTCGTTAGTGGTCAATGAATGCTTACAGTTGTTAGCTCTGCGAAACGTAATATTACATAACAAGCTAGCTAAAACCATACCACTACAGAAGGGGATCTGTTGAGTCTGTTCATTCAAGCTGGATTCTAATACAATTAACATAGTGACCAAGTTATTCCACAAACAAAAGACATTCTTAGATTCATAACGTTTAAAGAAAGATACTTCAGAAAACAAATACTTCCATCGAAAGCCTTAAATCTCCAACTTCAATTTCAGCTTTTAAAACTTGAGCAACTCAAGACGATCAGACCCGTCAAACATTTAAATATGGAGACAATGATCCAGAAGGTTGCAATTGGAGAGATTACTTCAACTCCATTCATCAATTAAGAATAAGAGAAAAACAAGAGATATTGGTATAAAGCAATCCGTTTAACATTAGTACTAAAGTGAAACAAAAATATCAACGAAAGACAAATAAAAAAACCCAACGCATACAGACAGAGACAGCCTGAAATAAATAAGTTATGGTGTTGAGAATTAGCCCGAAGGACCATCACAGCCCGATCTTCAGGGCTCAGATCACGGGCAGTCGTCATCACAGAAAAGGAACTCAATAGGGTAGCAATAGGATCTCTCTCTCTACTAGTAGAAGAGCCACCGGCGGCCATAAAGCATGGGAGGGCAGCTCAGGCACAAGAAGAGAGGGAGAGGAGCTTACCCCATCAGAGACTCCTATATCTGCTCTGATAAGATCAAGTAATGAGTTTTCTACGAGGGGTTTTGAGTTTATACTTTATAGCGAACTAGGGTTTCCTAGATTGATTTGTTTGTGAATTTTTTTGGATACCCTTGATAGTATCTACATATTGCCGGTCATCAAGCGAGCTTAGTATTTCTAGGCGAGGGTATTTATGGGATTTAGGATTTACAGGAAAAACATATAAAGAAAGGGAAGTAAATAACCTTTTGGTGTTTATGTATTCATAAAAATTAGTCCTCTTATTATCTTGTACTATAGAATTTGGAAATTATTATTGAATCATAAAAGTGGAAACCAAAAGAAAACTTTAATAAGATTAACTTTATGCTTGTTAATTATTATAGCAATCAAGTATAGTTAGTGTAAGTGATGCAGTACTTTCATCCCTTAATCAACGGAGCTCTTACGCTCGAATCTTGAAAATGAAGAAATATATTTAGCCAATACTTTATCTCTTATGAGCTGACATAGTGCGAGCAGAAATTAATCTTAATGTGGATGACTTAAAGGTGCCGTACTCTCTTAATAAACCTCATGGCTAAACCAATTGATACGTGTGGTAGAGACTAGAAAAAGGTATAAAACATGTTAATAGTATTGACCTATGGTATGGACCAAAATTGCAAATACCAATTATTTAATGATAAATTTCGTAAATTTTAAAAAATGTGGACTAGATTGAAAAGAAAATCTTTGTCTCTCTCACCATTTAACAATCAAGCACCGCTAAACCAATAGCTAGCCCACGCTAGAGTTTTTCTTCTCTCCTCAGTTTTCTCTAATCTGTCGTGCTCCACTCCACTGTTGCCTTTTGTTCTATTAGTTTTAGGTTGTTTTAAACGTGTATTCGTAAAATGTTATTCCATCTGATTCATAATAAGTGTCATTTTAGAAAAATACACGCTTATTAAGAAAGTTAATGAAGTTATAGATATACCCTTATTAATTAAGATGAGAGAGAAATGAAAGGTTAATTTTTTCTTGAAATTGTGATCTGTATAATTAAGATATGAGAGAAATGAAAGGTTAATTTTGGAAGAAAAATTATAAATATGCATACAAAGTCAAGAATGACACTTATTTTGAATAATTAAAATGTATCTAAAACGACACTTATTATGAATCTAAGGGAGTAATTGCTTATGATGTGATTTGTGTGTGTTTGTGCTTCAATTTAGACTTTAAACAATTATTCAATTAAACTGAATTTGTTTAACAAAATGAAGTTGTGAATTGTTTTGTGGCAATTCTGGCTTTGATAATCAAATTGTAGATTGTGTTGTAGCAATTGTGACATTGTCTTGATTTAAGATTAGGTTGAATTTTGTTTAATTTGCAAATTGTGTTGTGTTTAATAATGAATAATTAACAATGTCTTAATTTTTTTAAAGCAATAAAAATAAGGTTTAAATTATAGTTTAGATTTTAGATTTGGAGTGATTTTATGATTACAAGTAATAAAAATAAGCTTTAATGTAATGATTTTAAGATTATGGAAAAATTGTTAATTGAAATTTAAGATAAATTTATCATTCTAAAATAAATTATTGATTGAGATTTTAAGATAATTTTATCATTCTAGAATTCATAATAGCTGAGATTGATTATTTGAGATCATTATGGAATAAATTATAATATATGATTTGCTTCCATAAGATTGTCATTATGAGAGTATAATTATGTGTTTTAATTTTTATAATAAATTTGTTTTTGTAATGTGGAATTTTATTGAAAAAAATGTAAGATACAAAAATTGATTCAGTTTATAAATGTAATGGTAGGTAATTTTTTTCGTGATATGTATGGTAATTATAATAACGATTTTTGAATTGTTTTGGATAAAAATGCATAAATATCAAATTTTCTTAAGGATTCATTTTTATAAGTTCATAAAATTCACTTGCAAGTCTATACCATATGATTGTTGAGAATTGTTGTTGCTATATTTCTTTTTCATTATTTTACACAACTTATTCATTTTTTCATGTCACTAGTAGTTGGTAACAAGTATTCTTGGACTGTTAACTTGGAATAAAAGATGTATTTATGCTTTTAGAGTTCAAGTTGTGTGTATGTTTTTAGAATCTAAGATGTGCTTTTGTGTTTGTTTCGAGTTAAACAATACATATTTTCTGATAGTATTACATAATGAAATTAAGTTGGAAGAGCACTTTATTTTCATATAAAGTTATTAATTTAAGGGGTAACTACAAAAAAAAGCTCAAACTTTTCTCAATTTTTCAATTATAGTCGAAATTTTAAAAAATAGTAATAATATGCCCAAATTTTGTATTTTTTCAATTCTATCCTGATATTAGTCTCATCGTTATTTTTATTGACGTAGCACTGCCACATGTCAATGACCCTAACTAATCAGACACGTTAGTGTCATTAGGAGAAGCTTGTCTGATTAGTGAAACATCTTAGACAAATATAAGTGCTCATCCTTTGTGCAAAGATCTAGGTTTTTTGTTTGTTTTTTTCACCGACAATTGAAGTTGTTTCTCCATCGTTGGCCTGTCTCGTGTCCTCGTGCTTTTTATGGACCTGTGTCAAAGGCATGTTGTTCGATAGGTGTTAACAGTCTTTATACACCAGTGGTGAAGCAACTGGTTTCTTGGCTAAACTAGTGGTAGTTCATCACTAGTTCCAACAATCAACAATGGGAGTTTGCCGTTGATAGGTGATACATTCTCTAGTTATTGCTCATTCCACACGACAGCCACAAACCAGAATAGTTATTCTCTATATAAAACACAAACAACACGGCCCTAACCATCAACTTGAGAAAGATAAACACAAAGATAGAACTATGGAATTAGTAACAGAAGTTGCTTTTGTGGTGGTCAGGATGGTGGGGATGTTGAAGGTGGTATTCCTACCTAACAAGAAGTGAATGTTACATCTTATATAAGGAAAAAAAGAAGACAAGTGTCTAACTTTTTTGCACCATGAATAACTCTTGGTACTCAACCTTCAATCTTAAGAAGTGACTCATAATGTGGACATGACAGTGACTAGATACTGATATGTTTTAGGTATATCATTTAATGTCGCCCAGTCGTATTAGTAACAGCCGCAATAGATATTATTGCCTTTTACGATTCAGGATATACAACTCCTTTAGTTGATGACTATAGAGGTAAACTTATGGGTAGTTTTGTTTATGAAATAAATATTTATTTAGATGAAAGAAGAATTACTTGCACTACTTATAGGTGTTCAATTATATGTGATAAATGAACAAATAGAAAATAAGAGCATACTATCAATTTCTTGGTTTATTATGCAAAAGGGACTATGTTTTTAAAGTCGATAATATATCTAGCCTTATTAGAAATGTTGATACTTTATTTCAAATATTTGATGAAGTTGTGAACAAAGTTGGGCAAAAAATATTGTCCAGTTCATTATTGATAATGATGCTTACAAAGCACTTGGAAGAATATTGCAAAGTATGTATAATTCTTTTTATTGGACTCCTTATGCTAAAAATTACATTGAAATGATGTTGGACAATATAAAAGATGTTAGATAATTCCTATCATTGATGAAACTGTAAGTGTAAGTTGACTTACACGCATTCAGTACCGATAAGTCAACATGCACATGGGGTAAGTTGACTTATGTAAGGACGGAACTGTTTAAATTGTGCCCTAAAGGCAATCCCCTTTAGCGCATTTTATTCAAAGTCGTGTACAGACTTTATGAATAAATAAAGAAAGGCACATTTCATTAATTTGATATTCATGAACATTGTTTATGAATTGATATGGATCTTTAATCGAATTAATGAAGTCCATGATATTTGACATAGCATGAAGGAAATTATGATGTGATCATACTATTGAGATTCCTATCATGTGCAATTATGTCAGTATCTAAA
>JANIHY010000006.1:25241585-25252004 GCA_027479065.1 Erythroxylum brevipes | reverse complement strand
GTATCCAAGCAAGTGTGATAAGTATAAGTTCCATGTAGTTGGGTCTCGGATCCAACAGTTGGGGTCCGGTCTCCGGGCCTGGTTCCAACATCTGACAGTTGGATTCCGGTAACGGGACCCAACAGCTCAAATGGAAGCTCTTCTCATCATCTATCATTTTCCTTTCTTGATCAACTCCAAAATCTCTCTTATAGGTTAAGGAAATTGAAACCCCAGCTTGATTTCTCTTCTCTCTCTCATTCTCTTCTTCTCTTTGTATTTCTCTTTCTTTCTCCTTTTTATTCTCTTTTGCTTCTTTCCATTTATAGGCAAGACAACACTTTTTTTTCCAATTATGCCCTTTCATTTATGCCTTTGTCTTTTAAATGTAAGTGTCTTGCCAAAAGCACCCTTGAATATTTTGACATAACATTTTATCCTAGAAGAATCTTCTCGATTGTCTTACGTTTTCAATGACACTAAAATCATTCAATTTGGGTCAGTGATTCGAAAGATAAACTTCAAACATATTTGGACTGCTCTTGTCCAAATCAGCGTACTATGCACAACTTCCATCTAAAATTTAAACATCCTAGAAACTGAATTAGCTTTCAACTTCTTCATACCATTTATAGCTCCATGTCTCTAGTTTATCTTGAAATAAGAATAATCTTATTTAGAGCTCTACTAATCCAGAAATCATCAAAATATTGAAGCAAATTCAGTAAAATATCCAATTCCTACTCTTCCAATCGATACCCTTACTTGATTTAATATATCTTTCTCCAATCAATACCAAAAACTATCAACATCTATGGAGGCATAGAAAAATGTGTTAAGAAACTAGTGATTTAAGAATCACTTCATTTGGAGGTCGGATAACGAAATTATGGTCAAAAGAATCAATCAAGGTTTGGTCCTCAATCATATTGAACTTATCTCGAGACAAGGGCACTTCACTAGAGATGTTAGATTAGGATCATATTAGGACGATTTCGAAGAGAAAATTTGAGATCTACAACTTTGAAGAAGACCTTGAGGTTAGATTTTATCATCTGAAGGGTCAAAATAGACCAGATAATATGATTAGACGAAATCAACTGAAAAAGCAGAAGAATGGAAAAAGATCTTAGAAGTGGGAAAATTGCTATAACTTTCCTTACTGATATCAGAGTTAGGTTTTCTTTTTATGGTTAGAAAGAGAACTCCAAGATCTACAATTTTCCTAAAAACCTTGAAGACAGATTCTATCATTTGAAAGATCGAAAATGGAATAGAAGATAGGCCATGAGGAAAAACAAAATAAACAAAACACAGATGATAGCAAAAGACATAAGAAGTTCTTAAACAGTAACCCATAAGAAGTTTACGAACAGTAACCCAGAAGGAGCAAAAGACAGAAGAAACAAGTTGGCAGAAGAAGTAAAACCCAAAAGGAGCAAAACCTAGAAGAAGACATGTCAGCAAAGTACAGAAGAAGACACCTCAGCAAAACACAGAAGACGCGTCAGTAAAACACAAAAAAAGATGCGTCAGCAAAACATGTTGGGACCCTATTTTGAAACCGGAGCCCAACCGTAAAACGAAATCACAAATCAAAAAACAAAGTGGCGAAAACAAAGAAACGAAAACGGTTCAATCAAACTGAAAGACAAATTTCAACATCTAAGAATGAAAACTTTTTAACCAAAACAAACATGTCGCGTTGGAAAACTCTAAGACCACTTGATCTTGACCAATCCAAAATCGGTGTAAATTTTATTCTTCTTTTTTTTCTTCTTCATTTTATTCACAGCACAATCAATTCCCAAAAGGGTATTCACTAACCCCACAACCGCAATTCATTTGATTCTTCACATTTATACATATCCCATCGTTTTGACTCTTACTTTTCATTTGCGACAAAAACTCACACATGTCAATATAACCACAATTCATACAAAATAAGCACTTCAAATATTCAGCTCAATAATTACAATCATCGGACCTTTTGTCCGGAATCCCAACACAAACAAACACATTCATACCCATAGCACTTCAAAAATTCTCAATCATCAAAATCTTCGAACCTCTTGTCCAGAATCCAAACGCAATCAAATCATAATCATAATCATATGCAATTTGTATACAAAACCATAATTCACTTTTCTATTCTATATACAAATCCATAATTCAATTTCATACTCCAAAAGAAATGCATCACCGAACAAAAGTGGCATTTTCAAGCCACGATACAACATTAATCTCAAAATCCAAAATACATAAGAATACACAAATTCCAAAATCCTTCACAAATGTCTAAAATCTTGTTCTCTCAAATAATGAACTTAACCCTACAACCTATATACAAATGAACAGACGTCATAACTTGCTTTCATCCTGTCTCCTTCTCGATACCTAGAGATGGGGATGAAAGGGGGTGAGCTTTATAGCTCGTGGATAACATGTTTATAACAAAAAAACAAGCAAAAATCAATTTTCAATACTTTGCCATTTTATGGAAATTTCACAGTAGAAATTTGGTAAAATGTTTATTTCTTAAACTTTTCAACTTTTCAAATCATTGATAATCAATTTGAAAAATTTCACGGTTGAAAACCTCAAATGTTTATTTCTCCAGAATCTCAAAATTTTCACAATTCATGAACAATTCCAAAACATGAATGCAGCACGTTATAAGCATATAATACATCAAAATTTTGGTTTGGGTCGGTCTAGAAACAGAACATACTGCACATTCTCGCATAGCGGTCCTATGCAGCCGTGAACAGATCTACTACACTTTTCCGTACAGCAGTCCGATGTAGTCGTAAACTTATGAGAGTCCTTAACGAAGCTTCAATGCCACTAGCAAGTAGGCAGGTGAAGTCTAGAAAAGTGCACTTGACCTCTTATGGGACCTAACCAAACCCACATAACAGACAATTCATACTTAAAAACAGATTTTGCCCGAAGGCACGTTGCGAAAATTCAGTTTTCATATCATGTCATATTTCATACAAATGTCATTCACAATTTCAAATAAAATTCACATAACAATAAATCAATCACACAAAGAATGCAACATTTTAGCAACAATTTCGAATCAATCAAACAATCATTCAATTGCATCAAATTTATCAAATTATTCAAAAGAATGAATTTAACCATTGTAACAATTTCTCAAAACATTTGAAAAACATTTTAGCACATAATCAAATTATTTGAAACCATGTGAAAACAATGAATTTAATCATTCGAAAATAATAATTTGAAAACCATTTCGCTTTCTTTATTTTTCGAAAACACATAAATAGCTTACAATTCAAATTATAAACACAGTACTCACCTCATATCCATGCTTAATTACTTGTCCAAGCCTCTCTTTCTCCATTGCCCCTCTTAATTTCCCTCATCCAAGACAAAATCCCTAATTAATAAACATCCAAAATTGAACATCACATAAGGCATACTCACCAAAATTAACTTTAGAAAACTCAAACTCATAACATAATCACCAAAATCTCTTTAAAAATTCAAAGATCAAAATCTTCTCTTACCTTAAACCTTCACTAATTTTGGATTTTCTTAGCTTGTAAGAAAGCTCCCATGCTCCCCTTCATTTTTCCCTCTTGAATCTTCATCCAAATCCTTCTTGAAAACCAAAAAAATCAAGCCCTAAATCTTTTTCTTCTTCTTTCTTCTTTCTCCCTTTTCTTTCCATCTAAAACTCTCCTCTCTTTTCTCTTCTTCCTTTGATTTTCCTTTATAATTTCGAGCTTCTCTTCTTCTTATACGTAGACTCCTTCTTCTTATTTACAAAAGTGCGATTAATGAGTGAGAAATGACCTTTATGCCCTTACATATAAGCCTTATAACTTAAAACCTTAAGTGTACTTCCAATTTTGCCCCTTATGCATTTTTAATACCTCAATACAATTTTAATCCAATGAAACTATACCATGGGATCTTACTCAAATTAATATGCTAATTACTCACATTAATATGTTGATTAATTCCTCAAAATCATAAATATAACTAAGTCTCAAAAGATCATTAAATCATGTTTAACTTAGGACATTTTTTCAAATCATCAAATTAAAGGAATTTGCTAAAACTTCCTTCTAGAGAAATGTTCCTCATTGTCTCAATTTCATAATGACACCAAAATCATTTAATTTGGTTCACTATTCCAAAAGTTATACTCCAAACATTTCGGACTATTCTTAGGCTAAAACATTTTCCTGCGATTTATTTCCATCTAAAAATTGATATTCTTAGAAACTAAACTGAAACTCAATTTCTTTAGACAATTTGTAGCCTTATCTCTCTAGTTTAATTCAAATAAAAAATCACCTCATTTGGATGACTAGAGAAAAAGTTATGGCCAAAATACTTTCAACTCTGACTAATCCAAGACTGAACACTATACCCAACTTCAATTCAGAAATTTAAAGTCTTAGGGGCTAAATTGAAATTCAATTCCTTCAGATAACTTGTAGCCCTATGTCTCTATTTGATTTTTCAATAAGAATCAACCCAATTGGATCTCCACAGGCCAAGAATTTACCAAAATACTGAACCATGTTTAGAAAATTATCCAACTCAAATTTATTAAATCAATATCTTTCAGTTTAGTCTAAAAAATCCTCAATTTTCTATGGAGAGATAGAGGGATGACTTAGGAATCCAAAGCTTTAAAAATCAGATCAATAAGAGGTTAGACGAAAAAGTTATGGCCAAAAGAATAGAGAGAGGTCGGTCAGAAAAAAATTCCAAATCGGAGCTCGCACTCGCGAGCAGGTGAGGTGCTCGCGATCAGGCGAGGGGCGAGCGAGCACAAGCTCTCGACAGGACGAGTGAGTGCAAATGCTCACGCTCGCCCTCACGAGGGGCACTACTCCTTCTCTTCTTCCAACCTTCCAACTTTTAAAATTCATAACTTGTGACTCAGAACTCCAAATTTTTTAAATTTGGTATCAATGGAAAAATACAAGAAAGCTCTACAATTTCTATGAAGGACTTAAAAATCAATTCCATCTCTAAAGGAATCAAAATCCCACTCAAAGTTTCTTTCCCATACTTGTCATCCCAAAATAGTAACTCAACTTCTAAAATTTCTATCTTTCAACTCCAAGGTCCAAAAATGTCATACTTTATATCAATGAAAAGATCAAAATGCAACTTACAACTTTCATGAGGACATAAAAATCAATTTGGCCTCTAAGGGAGTCAAAAACCACTTCAAAGTTTCTGTCCATTAATGATCATGTCAAACAATAACTGAAACTTTTAAAAATCATAACTTCCCATTCCATGGTCCAAAATTTCCATACTTTACATCAATGGAAAGATAACAATATAATCTAAAACTTTCATGAATCACTTAAAGGCAATTTCAAACTCTAACTACGTCAATTTTTCAAGAAACATTTCTACCAGAAATTTGTCATCCTAAAACAACATCCAAACTTCCTAATTTCATATCTTCCAATTTCCAAAATAACATATTATACATCACTGTAAAGCTATGCAATTTCTCTATAACTTTCATGTAGACCACTTAGTCCAATTCAAACTGCGTCAATACAAAATTGGCCTCAAAGCATAGTACACACAAACTTACCCTTAATAGCATTTTTCAAAACAAAGCAAAATAACCTTAACTTCGAAAGATCATAACTTTCAATCCCGATATCAAAACATGTCATACTTTATGGTGATATAAAGCTTTCAGCAATTTCTCAAAGTTTCATGAAGATCATTTTATCAAAATCTCTCTAGATCAATCCAGAAAATTTCACAAAGATTTCAGACTAAAAAGTCAATTTTTTGTTACTATTCATCTCACAAAGTCAAACTTTCAATTCCCTATACTTTAATACTTTCATTATTTATTTATTGCTTTTTAACTTCCATTAAATCAAAATATTCACTCTAAATTTTATAACACATACATATGTCCTCAAAATCTCAAAGTCATCAAAAACCCAAAAATCACTCTTTTCACATCATTTCTATTAAAGCTCAAAACCACCCATAACATATCCATATACCCAAAAACACTAATTTAATTTCATTTACTATTTCTAAATTTCACTTAAAGATTGGGGTCCAACATTCACCTTCCAAAAGCTAAACCAAGCAGGCACTAAGACTTTTTGTCATATGTTCAAATTTTGTTTGGTTTTCTCTTTTCACTTCTCTTAATTCTACGCTTTTTTTAAATAAAAAAATTATTATTAAAGTGCTTCATGAAAGAATTTTATTTTGTAAAATCTCATATAGTAAGTATTATAAATTATTTGAAGCTACTTGATCAGTAGCGCAACTATTGACAATTGAAGTTGATAACTTTTATTTATGTTATAGTTTGAGAAAAGTCACCAATAATTAATAAATTGTATGGTTTACTTTCAATAGAAATGAGGCGGTGTGTATGAATATTGCAACCTTATCCATAGCCACAGAGACCCGTCCAGTGGACACCATTCGATGGGCTCATACTGAACATAGGCGCTTTATTGTCGCTTCGGCCTACGAGATCATCGATGGGCATGTTCTAGATCGCCAGGCGCATCTCTGGGAGTCCATTTGGAAGTGGGTAGGGCCCCAAAAAATCCGTTATTTCCTCTAGTTCCTGACCAAAAACAAGCTCATGACGAACCAACAACGTGTGGTGCGTCATGTCATTGGGGATAGTAGGTGCTAATTCTGTGGTCAGGAGGAGTCCACCCTTCACGTCATGCGCGATTGTCCGCAGGTGACTGCCTTCTGGAAATAATTTCCCCGGGGAGTGATCACAACAGATTTCTTCAAATAGGACTTAGAGAGGTGGGTTCATTCCAATCTCAGGCCCCCTCCCGGGCATTGCCTAAGGACTGGGCTATTATTTTCGATGTTGCTTGCTGGATGCTCTGGTCATGGTGCAATAATAACATTTTTCAAGCAGATTTTGAGTGGTCAGAGTATGGTCATCGTGCAGTGAAGGAGTTTGTAGGCTGGATAGTAAAGGCGAGGATTGTAGAAAGAAGCATCTTCTCCACGTAGGGACTTCTAGGGGGTAGTCCAGTGAGATGGTCCAAACCACCAGCGGACTGGATCAAACTCAACATCGACGGAACAATTAAGCTAGTTTAGTTTGAAGCGTCAACGGGCGGATTATTTCGTGATTGGAACGGAACATGATGTGGAGGATTTTTACATCACATTGGAAAAGAATTGCCCCTTACAGCAGAGCTATGGGGAGTCCACTCGGGCCTCACCATGGCGTGGTCGATAGGATTCCACCGTATCATTCTTGAAATGGTCTCCTTGAAGGTCATTAACCTTCTATCTTCTTCCTATACAGGGACTGATAGAAATAATTTTTTGTTGACAGGTACTCGAGAGTTACTTCACTGAGCTTGGGAGGTGCAAATTTAGCATGTACATCAAGAAGGAAACCAGTACGTTGATACTCTGGCTCATCTCACAGGCTTGGCAGATTTTGGCATCCATCTATTACAAAAACCTCCTTTACCTATTCTTCATAGTCTTCACCAAGACAAGCTAGACACTTTGTACCGACGAGACATGCGTTAGACGCGTGCTTGTTCTATTTTGTATTTTTTGTTGTGTTTTTCCTTGTAATAAAAAAAGAAATGATATATAGTTTATTACTTCTATTTGGAGACTTTTGCCTTCAAAGTAGTGGGCAAACAAAAATTTCTAGTCTTTTTTATGGTGCTACTAAATATTGCATCGAAATTATTGCATCTCACTTCACTCAATCTGTGTCCTTGACCAATATATCTTAGAGGTATGATGGCCACTTGGTGAAACACATGTTTTGATTTCAACTTGCATATGATGTTTAATAACGCATGACAAATTAACATAAATTACAAACTTGCGTATTTGTTGTTTTTAATTGTCTCACATAAGATGATAAGGTAACAAAATTAAGCTAAATAAGGGTAAAATTAAAGTATATGCGAACTTTTGTTTTCTTATGCACTTAGTATGTACTTCACGTGAGAAGATTGTCAAGATGTCGTTAATGGATTTAAGAATAATATTTATTAGTATTTCGACAATTCAGCATAAGTTGAAATTGAGTTAAAAAAAGGCATCATTTTCAATAGTAAAACAATATTAGTAATTTTATTTCTATTATATGGTTTATATTAATTGTATTTGATTTAATGTTCAATAGTAAAACAATATTAATAACTTTATTTCTATTATATGGTTTATATTAATTGTATTTGACTTATATGGTTGTTATGATCCTAATTCTTTTTTACCAAATTTCTTATATTGACTAACCTTATTGTCATAATAAGGGGAAAGATATGAAATGCTAAACTTAATATTGGTCAACATTTTTATTATTGCATTACTATAAAAGTGAGCATTTCAATTATGGTTTTAACAATGATATTATTATACAACTTATCAATGAACATTCAAATTGTAGATGCTTTATAATATATGGTCTTAGTAAATGACTTGAAAGTTTGTTATTATAAAATTTTTTGTCAAACATCTGTTATGCCTTAGTATAAGATTGTTGTTCACAAGATTCATCGTTGCTCGCAAGATGTGAGTTTGTACATTAATTTATAAAATTTTTTAAAATTGATATATGTAATATTTGTATTTTTTATTTTTACCATTTAAGTCCCATATGACTATATTTCTTAGACATCTAATGTATCTGGCTACAATGTTAAAACAATTTTATATGTTGTATAATGATTTGTCCATTTTAAAGTTTAAACATTTTATCATATACTTGGACCTATTAAAGAACATCTTTTGTTATGTTATTGATGAAATGTAAGTTACGTTTATATCATCTTTTTGTCACATTATGAAAGGAATGAATATATTAATGAAAATTTTTAAAATTTTGTTTGAATAAGAGAAGTCGATGTAATTTCAATCCTAAATAATCACAAAAGGGTTAAATCCATTTCATACATAGAATTAAGTAAGAACAAGTTCGTTTTATGTTCTCTTACTAAAAATCAAAACTGTATTTAAGTAACAAGCTTTTAAAAAATGCATATTATGCCACTTTTTTTTATGCTACAACATTTAAGATTTACTCTTGTCAGATTTCCATAGGTCCAAGAAGCTCTATACCAAAATATACAATAAAGGAAGACCTTTTACTCAATAACTCCACATAATTGCAAATGAATAGGTAACAAGTGAACCAAGAGAATAGGTAAAAGGCTAATTATGAACAGAAGCACAAATTTAACTTATTAATATGTATTGATCATTCTACTCATTCCTTGCCTCATAATGGAACATATGTTTAATATAAGATAGTCCAAAGTTTCATCCAAATTATGACAAGCATAAGGTTTAAAATAATATAAACATTAGGATATAACATAGTTCGATGTGTTGACTCAACCAAACTATAACAAATATATAGTTCAATAAGTAGCTTCGCCATTAATAATTTGAGAATCTTTTGGAGTTGATCTTTTCTCCCTCAACTTGATATTCCATGCAATTTAAGTATTTTACTTGTGCATTTTTATTGAAAATTGCATTTTGAGAAGCTTGAGTTATATTTATATTGTTCTTTAAAGGTTTGAATACTTGAAATTAACTTCCATCCATCTATAAAACATCATAAACACAAAGTACGATGTTAGCACTAAGAATTTAGTTACAAATAGTCATCATCATTATCATTACATAGTGGAAATCCTGCTAAGGCGTGGAGTTAATTACACATAACCAACACAAAATTGTAATTAAGTAACAAACTTAAAAAAAGTTTCTCCACTAACTACTCCAAATATTTCTTTATGTCATTTTGTTGCCTATAGAATTAAACAAATTCATGGTAATTAGGAAATAAAGGTAAATATTCACTAACCTTCCTCTTCTCTCTTCTTAAGATAGAGAGTGTTGTATTTGACCATATAGATTCTAATTAGCTTGGTCTTCTAATTGGATAGTAGCTAATATTAGATTTACACACTTGATATTTTAGTGGCCTTCCTTATTTTTATACACTATATACATTTATACTTTATAGTGAATGATTTAATATTATAAACAATATTTGAAATAAGTATAATTAAAAATAGGTAACAATCACTTTAATTATATTTAGGTTGTTTCATAACATTACAATAGGTTTCCCACTTAGCCCCCATAAGATTGTGTCTTAATTACTTGCAGTGCATACTTTCTTTGAAGATTAGGTATCATCATACTATATAGATAATTTATGTCCCTCCTAAAATTACATATAAATTCATTTGTTATCCATTTCTTACTGGCTTCCTTATTTCTTTGCACTTTCTTGCAACTATACTTGTTTTTTAATATAGTCATTAAACAAATTATTTCTAAAATAGCTATCATATACTGTAACATCCCGTTACTGTCAGTATGGGTATTATGGTAATATCGGGATAGACTGATATGATTTCACTGCATTCATTG
>JANIHY010000006.1:25145913-25172884 GCA_027479065.1 Erythroxylum brevipes | reverse complement strand
CCCCCAAATTTCCAACCTTAGTATTTATAGATCTAAGTCTCCGAGTCAGTCCAAATTTCAGTCTCTAAATTTCAATGTTTCCACATATTTATTTCCTATCAGTAAAATTCTAATTTTTCTATTGCCATTGGACAGTTCTTTCAGTACTATACGGCCAATCAGTCAGTCACCTAAATATTTCCGGTCCAAACATTTTCTCCCGAATCTCCCGAAAATTTCCTATAAACCACTAATAATTACCAGTCACTCATAACCAATATTAAATCAGTCAATTGAACCCAATTACTCTAATTTCTCAATCAGTCCCCCAATCTAGTCAGTTCAGTCAGTATTCGGTTCACAGCCCAGTCAATTTCCAGAAATTTCTAATTTACAATTGAATACCGGAAAATCATGAATGAATGCACCTAAGAATATATGCATATGCGGTAGACCAGTTCCTCTGTGATTAGAGGCCAGTAACATGCTCAGTCAATGTATGCAGTGAAATCCTATCAGTCTGTCCCAATATTACCATAATACCCTTAATGACAGTAACGGGATGTTACAGTAAGAGGGCGCTACAATATTCATCTTGGCTTTGGTTCTCTTCAGCTCATCAATCCTTCGGTGCCATTGCTTCACATCACGCAAGCCACGTTGTTGATTCACAGGAGAAGACTAGTTCGACCTCAGCTATAGTGTCATCCATCACACAAACCCAACCTTGGTTTGTTTTGATTTACCGTCCTTCTCTCCATCTTGACTACTTGATTGTGACTAGATTTGAAAAATTATGGTCTGACATTATTGAGTTATGTTTGGGTTTTACTGGCTTGTGATTGTATTTGACTACTGGATTATGGATTTTACTGGTGAAGTTGATTGATTGAGTTAGAAGCTACTAGATTACTCTCTGATTTGTTGATTCTGGACTGATTGAAATTGAAGCCTACTGGGTTGTTGATTGGATTTTGACTAATTGTTGATTGGGTTTTTGGTTGACTGTCTTTGGAACTTACTGCATTGATAATTTTTGACTGATTGAAATTGGAATATGGGAAAGAACAAAGAACAGGTTCTGTCCTCGGTTTTTGAGAAGAAAGCGATAGCTGCAACGCGATGCTCAAGTCGCTTACTTTTGAACCCGAAATATGACAGAACTATTACCCGAGCTGGATCTTTTTCGAAAACACCTATTGACATTCCGGATATTCCTTTTGTCCAGGATAAAAATGATCCTTTTGATGATGCTACCCGAGTAATAGAGTCTAAGATTGAAGAATCAACTTCAGATTCCGAAGCACCTCATGTTGAGTCTGCTCTACTGCCAGTGCCTCCCCCTGATCCTACAAAGCGTACAAAGATGAAACGTCGAAAGATCGTACGCCCGCTTTGTCGTCATTTCTCAGTTAGACTGAGAGTAGATAATGTAATTTCATTCGAGTTTTATACTCCTACCGCAAAACAGAAATGGAGTACATTTATGGATATTGGCTTTGTTCTTGATCGGTCGATAAACTTGGATGAATTTCAGCATCATGGCCTACATACCTTACTCTCGGAGCGTACTTTGCTACAAGCTTCACTTCTCTCGAAGCATTATGACTCCACTGTAGTAAAGGAATTTTACTCCAATTTGACTTGCGATATTCTGAATAAGGATGTTGTATCTTATGGAGTTGTTTATGTGCTAGTTGGGTAGTTAATTTTGATGCTACTCGTTTAAATTTGTTTTTGGGGTTTGATAATTTGATTGGTGATCTGATATATGATGATGAGTGGGATGTATCAACTGATTTGATTGCCACAGTTTTAACTGGTGGTAAATTAACTGCCTGGCCATCCAGTTCTGTTCTTCAGTCGTAGATGTTGACCCAGAAATATTTTATTTTTTTAAATGTTGATTGTGGCAAATTGGATGCCTAATACACATGTTGTGACTGTTTATCTGGCACAAGCCAAGTTACTTTATGCAATTGGTACGGGTGTGAAATTCAATCTTGGTCGTCTCATTATCGAGTCGATGCTGACTATTGAGAATAAGCCTCACTCTTTATTATATTTTCCATGCTTAATCTCATAGTTTTTGTTTGCTAATGAAGTTCCCAGCATTGAATCAAGCATGCTTAAGGCAGTAGCATTGATGAATATGTCTCCTCGGAATTTTCAGTAACCACAGGTGGTGGATTTGCCATATGTCGCTTCGAGTTATTCGGATGCCACAGGAACATCTAATGTTAATCCTCATGCAACTTTATTTTCTGAAATTGAGAGGATTGAAGGTGTTCTTCAAGTAACTGTTGATGTACTTTGTAATTTGAAGCAGCAAGTTCTTCGTTTTCTCAGAGTTTCTTGATTTCGACTTTTTGGCATCTCTTGTCTCAGAGGGGGAGAACAATAAGATAAGATGTAATTTTTTTCTTCTCTTTGTATTTTGTTGACTGGATTTGGTTTATGCTTATGGAACATGTAATTGAATATTACATTGAGGGAGAGCATCACGAATTTCATTATATATGTCCAATTATAATGATTTATGTGAAGTTCTAAAATTGCAATAAAAATGCGAAAAAAGAGAAAATTGTTAGGATTTATTTATATATTCCTTATTTAGTTTTGGCATTTTAAATTGGACATATAAGCAAAATAAAATTATTATATGGATTGATGAAGATGGGCATTAATTAGATGTTGAGTTTTGGAATTGGGAAATTGCAATTGCCTTGACTTGGATGAGTTGGTGCACATATGTATGAAAGCAGATGGCATGAATCTTCATATTTGGTGAATGGTGATTTAATAAAAGTCTCTACAGTTGGTGTTTTAATTGATCTCTATAGTTGGTGTTTTAAATGATAGATAGAATCCCATATATTCTATTTTTTATTTCTATAAAAATTAAATAAGTAATGATCATGAATCTCAGATGAATAACAAAATTAGGTAGTAACTAAATAATGAGATAATGAAACAATCCTTTACATGACAAAACTATTCGTGAACAATCTTTACATGACAAAACTACCTAACCTTGCCAGGTAATCACAAACTTGAAAGTAAAATGACTACAGTTTCATATAAAAGAATCACTTACCAAAGCTAAATTGTGAGAAGTCTTAAGTACCCATGATTCCAAGTGCCATTCGTAGCATTCTATAACTGAGGTTGTTGTGAACTTTCAGAGTCGAGAAAAATAGGGTAGAATGCTACGAATGGCAGTTGGAATGTTGGATACTTTGGCCTTATTCATTGTGTTCTTAAACAATTAGTGATCATGTTGTAGTAACCTAATATATCTAACTCTGCTTCTTCTTTTTTGTTGTTGTTTTGTTTACGATAACGCAGCTTCATTATCCCTTTACTTTGCAACTTAGGATACTTGGCTCCAAGAATGTATTTCTGTCCGTATTTTCTCTAGCTAAACCTGTCTTCAAGAGAACCTTTTTCACTCCCACTCTTGGATCAACTCAGTGCTCATCAATATTGTTGGAAGCTTTGATGGGCTCCAAGTAAAAGAACTTTCACAAAATAGGTGTTTGTATTGATAACAAAACACTCACAAGATACAACAAAATTTCTTTTTAAGTGCTACAACACTTTTCTCTCAATCTTTCTTTCTCACAAAGAGCTACGGCTCTCAAAACACCTTCTCTTCTCAAACACTCTCTATTTTTCTCTCATATCATATATCTATAAATGGTTACAAGATCACATATATATAGACATGCTAAAGGACTTCAAATACAATTTGGATTCTTCTTACATTAATTAACTCCTTCCTGTCTTCAAGACTTCAAATTCAATTTGACTACTTCTTTGACTCATCCTTATCTTCAAGACTTCAAATTCAATTTGGTCACTTCTTTGACTTATCTTTATCTTCAAGACTTTAAATTCAATTTGGTCACTCCTTATCCATAAGATTCTTCCATAAGTTTCTAAATTCATCCATAAGCTTCCACATCAACATTAGATATTTTTCTCCATCCTAAACCTTATCTTTTGTCATAACTCATAACTATCCATAATGAAGGAGGGTTTGTATTTCTAAAACTCCCCCTCAAACCCGACTTCTCATATCAAGCTTTTCTCTCAATCTATGGAACACTTCGTTATTCAATGGCTTTATAAAAATATCTGCCAGCTGATCTTCTGTTCTACAGAACACCAATTCCATATTTCTGTTTATAACATCTCGCGACTAACCTTGCCTTATATCTTTCCATCTTTCCTTCTTGATTAGTTTTTGTCTTATATACCCACTTAACTCCAATTGGTTTATGTCCTTTTGGAAGACTGGTCAATTCCCATGTATCATTTCTTTGCATTGCACCAATTTCTTCATTCATTACTTTCTCCCATTTTTTGTCTCCAACGGCTTCTTCATATGTCCCCAGATCACATGCAGCCATTAGACAAAACAACGAATAGTCAAATGATTTTATTTGCTTAATATTATCATAGAGCTCACTAAGATTTCTTGTTTTAATTGGTGCTCCGCCAAATTGTTGCTGCTAATACTACTTGGCGTTGATGATGTCGATGCTGGTGTTGTTGGTGGACTTAGTGAAGGAGAATGATTATCTTGTTGTTTTTGTAAATCTAGGTCATCATCATCTTTATCATCAAAAAACATTCCTTGAATGTTCTTTTCTTCTTTGCTCCATCTCTTCTTCATCGAACTCAACGTCTCTTGAGATGATCACCTTCTTGGTTAAGGGGTTGTACAATTTATATGCTTTACTTCTGTTGTCGTAGCTAATGAAAATGCATTTCTCCTCTTTATCATCCAACTTCTTTCTTTTTTGGTCAGGAATATGGGCATATGCAATGCACCCAAATTTCCTGAGATGTCCAATTGCTGGTTTGCTTCCAGTCCATGCTTCATTTGGTGTCATGAATTTGAAACTTTTTGTTGGACACCGATTCAGCAAATAGATTGCACATACAACAACTTCAACCCATAAATTCTTAGGTAGGTGTTTTTCTTTCAACACGCTCCTTTCCATATCAAAAATTGTGTGATTCTTCCTTTCTGCCACATCATTTTGTTGTGGTGTGTATCTTGCTGTCAATTGATGAATGACTCCATGCTTTTTACAATAATTGTCGAACAATTTTGAGGTGTACTTGCCTCCTCTATCGGATCTGAGTATCTTCAGATACTGTCCACTTTGCTTTTCGACCATTGCTTTGAACTCTTTAAACTTATCAAAAACCTCTGATTTTTCTTTCAAAATATACACCCAACATTTTCTACTAAAATCATCAACAAAAGTTAAATAGCACCTATTTCCTCTAGCTGATGGCACGTCAAATGGACCAACAATATCTGTGTGGACAATCTCTAGTGGCTTTCTGGCTCTCCATGATTTTCCAGTTTCAAAATGTTGTCTATGTTGCTTTCTTTTGATGTAGGTTTCACACAACTGATTTGGTTGATCAACTTTTGGTAATCCCTTCACCATCTTGAACTTTGATAATAATTTTAGTCCGGTAAAATTGAGATGACCGAACATCAAATGCCACAGCCAAGGTTCATCTTCGATGACTAACTTCATGCAATTTATCAGCTCATTTTGTACGTCAAGTGTGAAAAGACGATTCTTCGTCATCTTTATTCTTACTATCAATTCTCCCTTCTGATTCCAAATAGTGAGATATCCATTTTTCGATAATATAACGTATTTCTTTTCTAAAAGTTGACCAAGGCTGATGATGTTGCTTTTCAAAGTAGGCACATAACATATATCAGTAATATATGTCTTTTCTCCATTTTTTAAGGTAATTGAAATTTTACCTTTATCTTTGATCGGAATCTTTGTTGAATTATCGAATGTAACTTCACCATGAACTGTCTCATCCATATTTGTGAACAGCTCTTTCTGACCACACATATGGTTGCTGGCACTAGTGTCCAAATACCAAACATTATGATTGCTTTACTTATTGACTGGTAAAGAGAGAAGCATAATATCATTATCTTTCTTGTCTACTGCTGTTGCAAAATGACTCCTTTCTTGTACCTCAAGATTTGATCTGCATTTATAACTCAAATGACCATATTTATTGCAATTATAACACTACTTGAGATTTATCTCTTCTTTATTGAAATTTGCCTCGTCCTCTGTCTCTATAACCTCTTTCGCGACCATATATCAAATTTTCTTCATTTGTATTTTCTCTTTCAAAAAATCGCCTGCCACGTCCACGTCCTCCCCGATTGCTCCATCGACCACGTCCTATTTGGCAGCCACCTCTGTAGCCACCTTGACTTCCTTTGTGCTATCTTTGGCTATTACTTGCTTGACTTTCACCGACTGATAATTTGCTTTGCAAGACTTTCTCCAAGTCGCCAGTATTATCATTATGGTTCATTCTTTGCTCATGTGCTTGGAGAGAACCAACGAGTTCATCAATCGAAAGTTCTGACAAATCTTTCAATTCTTCAATTGTGACGACAACGTAATCAAATTTACGTGTAAAAGCTTTTCCATTATACGAACATCGTCTAGAGCTTCACCGTTTCTTTTCGTTTCATTAGCCACTGTTTTCAAATGAGTGACATATTCACCAATATTTTCTGAGCTTTGCATTTTTAGTATCTTGAACTCAGCTTTGAGTGATTGAAGACACACCTTTTTAGCTTTTTCGACTCCTTGGAAAGATTTCTGCAGAATCTCCCATACTTCTTTTGAATTCTTTGCGTCTGAAATTTTCTCGAACATGGGTTCATCAACACCTTGAAAAATAAAGAACAACGCCTTCTTATCTTTTTTTTATTTTCTTTCAACGTCTTTTTCTCTGTATCTGATAAGACTGCTTCGGCAGCTGTATCTACAGACTTAATATATCCATCATCAACAATATCTCATAAATCATGAGAACCAAGCATCACTCTCATCTGGATGCTCCAATTACCATAATTTGTCTTTGTTAATTTCGAAACTTGAGGCTGGATCAAGTTGGCAATTGCTTCACCAATTCACAAACAAACGAACCTTGGCTCTGATACCACTTGTTAGAAGCTTGATGAGCTCCAAATAAGTTCTACAAGATTTTTTCTTGTAAGAGCTATGGCTCTTTTTTTTCTTCTTACGTTTCTCTCACTTTGAATGTAATATAATGCTACACTCTATTTTATTCACCTTTTGAACTCTTAAAATACAAAAGTGCACTAGCCTTTATATAAAAGCATACATAAACCGGGGGGTTTGAATGAAGGAACATGTGTCTTAAACTCAAAGGTTGACAAATCAAACTTTACTACTCCTACAACTCTTACCTATTAAGCAACTATAATTCTTAGCTAATAAGGAATTATTTGGAGCCATACATTTAGAGCTACACATTTAAAAGAGAATAGAGTTTGATTTCTAACACTTTTTCTATTACTACTTTTTCCGTTCCAAATGATGATAAGTCTATCAATCTTCTTCAAAACACTCTTTGGAAGAGCAAGATAGGAGCACCAATATCCATACATATTGCTAATAATTGAGATTGCCAATTGTAATAACAAAGATCACATTTGTTCTAGTATGTGTAGAGAAATAAGCAAAAAAATTTACTAGATTAAAGCACAATCCTGAAATAGCTTTGAATGTATCCACTGAAAACTAACTTCAATCCAATTGAAGAAGAGTTAGCTCCATATAGCATCAAAAGTTTATCAGCAAAGGACAATTGTGAGATTTCAGCTTCTCACGTCTGTGATGGAATTTAAACTAAGGAGTGCTAGCAATGTTTAGTGATGTGATCCTATACAATACTTCTATGGTGATTGGCAAGAGATATGGATGCAAAGGGTCTCCTTGTCTCAGATCTTGAGCAAATTTAAAGAGGTTTGAAGGTCCAATGAACATTATCAAAAACTTTGTAAAGTCTATTTGCAATGCACAATTGTTGATGTGTTGATTGGTGTTGTACCCCCTAAAAGAGTTCTTGTGCAAACAAGATGTCCCCTATATTTCTTCTAATAACATGAGCTCTCTAAGAAGGGTAAAGTTTGGAAGAGTCTCCTTCAATCTGTTTGCTAGATAACCAATAAATTACATTATAGCAAACAATAGGTTTGTAATCATTGAGACTAACAAGATTTGGAACTTTAGGAGCTAAGCATAAATAACCTTTTTAAGTCCAATGAGTAACCTACTGAAGAATTCCTTGACTAATTCTATAATCATAGCGCTAGTCTGTTCAATGTAGCTTGAAAAAATCTTGCATTGAAACAAATTTTGGGGAAGAAACGAATTTTAGTTGATTCCCTACAAAATTGAAAGTGGGAATGAAATTGATTGTAGAAAAATGGTACACGAAAGTCATTATTTATTACAAGGAACGGACATCAATCCCAGCGTCTCGGGTGGGAGAGGTACAGATGTCCGAAAGCAACGAGCTTGCCCTATCTGTAACTTGATTTGACTAGGATGATCACATGACCAATCCACCGTTAACCCTAATGACCTGCCCATTAATCCACTCGCCGCCATCACCGGCCAAGAACCCCACCACCTTATCTATATCCTTAGGCTCCCCTATGCGACCTAGTGGGCAAGCATCCGCCATTCTCTTGACGGTTTCCTCAGTTTTGCCAGCAAAAAACAACTCTGTTGCCACAGGTCCTGGAGCCACGCAGTTAGCTGTTATTCCACTGCCCTTCAACTCCTTCGCCAAGATCTTTGTCATGCTCTCAATCGCCGACTTGGATGCCACGTAAGCTGAATATCCTGGCAGAAGTGACCCCACAAGCGACGTAGATATCATTATGATTCTTCCACCTCCACCACGGCTCAGCCTGTTTGCTGCTTCTCGACAGCATAGGAATGCTCCTCTGGTGTTGACGTTAAATGTCAAGTCCCAGTCCTCCAACGTGGTGTTTGCCAAAGTTGGGTACTTTTGATCCAACACTCCTGCGCAATTCACCAGGATATGCATCTTTGACTTGAACTCTTGCTCAGTTTTGTCGAAGAGCTCCTTCACCTGATCTGGGTTTGAAACGTCTGCTTTCACAGCGATTGCTTGCGGGGTATCAGAAGAAGATGCTGAGGCGTTGAGCTTTGATGCTAGTAAATCAGCTTGCATGGAGCTCGAAGCATAGTTGAGCACGACTTTTGCACCAAGAGAGTGAAGGTGGATCGCAATGGCACGGCCAATCCCACGGGAAGCACCGGTTATAATAGCAACTCGGCCACCAAGTGGAAGGGGAGAGTTCGGTGGTGTCTCTTTGGGAACTTCATCTGCCATTATGAAGACCTTGAAGGAGGTCTATTTGGAGTCCTGGAAGTTGGAAGTAATGCGATTCTAGCTATGATATGAATCAAGGTAACGATCCAAACAGCTATAAATATTATCAAGTTGGTCAAGGCATCTTGTGAGCGATCATCGTGCAAGATTCTGAGAGGAACGACTTTGCACCTGAATTGGATTGAAAGTTTACAAAATGGTCAAAGAAAGACAACTGGCAACACTAGCAGAAAAATAAACACAGCTTGAACATGTAATGCGTAGTCATCGAGAATGGCATCACGTATGGAAATAAAAGCGTCAGAGGAGTAAATAATAAAGTCTGATGTAATGACCTATTCAACAGATAAGTTAGCATCACTTAAAGCCCATACGGTGAGCAAATGATAAAGTATTTCCCCTTGCACCTTCTAAGATGTACAAAATATTGAGATTGGCAGTCAAACCAGAAAATTTGCAGGTTTAAGAAAGATGAGCAAGTGAGGCCTCAGTATGACGAGATCTGGAGCAGAGCTCAACACTGCAGATTAAGCAGACAGGCAATCCCTGCGGTCATATTACTTTACAATTACTCTGAACCCGAGTTTATGGACCAACCTTATTATTGAATGGAAGGTTGATTCTGTTGTCTACGGATAAGGACCAACCTTATTATTCAATGGAAGGTTGACTCTGTTATCTATGGATAAGGAACCTGTCATATTTTCACCAATTCTTTAGTAATTTACTATTTATGACAAGAATGGAAAAACATAAAGTATAAATTCCAGAAGCCAAATGGACTGACAATTACGAGTAATCTCTGCACAAGCAAACAGGAGTGTCAGACAAAAAGATTTGAGAGGTGTCGAAAGAGTTCCAGAATATTTAGGAGTTACTAGATAGTAAATGAAAGAAGTTAAGAGACGGTAAAAAAGCTTGCCTATTTGAGGGAATCTGTTTAAAAGAACAATTAAAAGGTGAAGGATAAAGTTCGTTACCACACAGCAATGGATGGTATCAACAAGAGAAATCCTTTCAGAATAACTATGCTCTCACCATGGCTTGGAATCGTGTCTAAAACAGTTGCTCCAGCCAAATCTTCTTACCAATAATCTTTACATGAACAAACTCCCCCTTCAAAATGATGAAAGCGGTATGCATCTCGGACACTTATCACTCGATTGGAAATTGTTGAGACAAACTTGATCCATGTATGGCAATCATTACAGACACGAAGATTCTTTATTACATGCAAAGGGATTGTCTCAGACAAACTCAGAAGTCCAAAAGAAATAGCCAATTTCTCACTATGTATATACGCAGTAGGATCTTTCTGCTCCTGCTCTGTGTCATTCAGAAGGCTATAGCGATCTTGGATGTAACCAATTTCAGCAACACGTTTATTAAGATCAGCCAAGAATTCATAAATTTCATCTGAAAGTGGATGGAGTCGATCGCCAACAAAGAATGCATGAACTGTGTTCTTAACCTCAATCCAGCTACGACCTGGTTCTTTCTTTACACCCCTTTCTTTCATCATTTTCCTCGCCTGATCTCTGCAATACCATTTTCCAGCATTTGCATACATGTTTGACAAAAGAACATAGGTTGCTGAATCTTCTGGCTCCATTTCCAGAAGATGGCGTGCAGCAAGCTCTCCAATATCCATGTTTTTATGAACATTACAAGCACTTAAAAGAGTCCTCCACATCATTGCATCTGGTTCAATTGGCACCTCTTCTATAAATTTTCTTGCTCGGCTCAAAAAACCAGCTCGGCTAAGAAGATCCACTACACAAACATAATGTTCAGGCTTAGGCAGTAAGCCATGCTCCTTGCTCATAGACTCAAAGTGGCCAAGGCCCTCGTTAACCAATCCCATGTGGCTACATGCTGATAATACTCCCAAGAAAGTGACATGGTTTGGCATCTCACCAATTTTTTTCATCTCCTCAAAAAGGTCAATTGCTTCATTTCCACATCCATGCTGAGAATACCCTGTGATCATGGCATTCCAAGAAACTTCATTTTTCTCAGACATTTCAGAGAACTCTCTCTTGGAATCAATAATGCTACCACACTTGGCATACAATGTGATTAAAGCATTACAAACTTCAATTTCTGAATCAAACCCTTTTTTAATAATCACAGCATGGATCTGCTTCCCTTGCTTTATGTTGGCCATATTGGCAGCAGCACTGACTGCAGAACCAAAGGTGAATTGATCAACTTCCCATTTAGTTCTATTCAATTGAGCAAACACCTTAAGAGCTTCCTCACAGTATCCACTCTGTGCAAGCCCTGATATCAGTGCATTCCACGATATGCTGTCTTTGTCATTAATTTTTTCAAATGCCAAAAATGCTTCTCGAATATTCCCACATCTAGCATAAAGACTGACGCATGCATTGCCAACTGACAGATCATCTGAATACCCAGATACATAAGTTTGAGCATGAATTTGTTGCCCTTGGTCAAGTGCTTGAATGCCAGCACATGCACTGATTGCACTCGAATAGCCAATGTTATCTGACTGGATTCCTTCATTTAGCATTTTTTCAAAAAGTTTAAGAGCTTCAGCAAATAAACCATGCTTTGTGTACCCTGCAATCATAGCTGTCCAAGAAACCACATCTTTCTCTTGGAGTCTTCCAAGGATTTCCAAAGCTGTATCTAGTTTTCCAAGCTTAGCGTACATATCTATAAGCACACTACAAACATATACATTGAACTGAAAGCTACTCTTTATGACATGTGTATGGATCTGCTTGCCTAGTTGAAGAGCTCCCGTTGAGGTACAAGTTCTAATAATACTTGGATAGGTGAACTGATTAGAGAATAAGCCTTTTAAAAGCATTTGTCTAAATAGCCAAAATGACATGCTCAAATTATCTAGATGTCCATAAGAAACAAGCATCACATTCCATAAAACAACATTCTCTGTCTTTATTGTGAGAAAGAATTTGTGGGCCGTCTCCATATCAGAGCATTTCACGTATAGATCAAGTAGAGAAGCTTCAATCATGATATCTTCAAACATTCCTGCTTTTATCGCATAAGAGTGCAATTGCTCACCTTTACATAAAGCTCCGATTGCTGCACAAGCACTTAAGAGACTTGCAACAGTAACACAATCTGGTTTCAAGCAATCAAGTTGCATCTTCTCAAATAATTCCAACGCCTTAACACTCAAGCTCTGCTGAGATAAACCAGAGATCAGTGAATTATATGAGATTTCATCCTTACACTGCATTTTCCCAAAGATTAGTTCAGCAGATATGAAGTCACCCAAACGGGAGTAGAGCGTGACAAGAGCATTGCAAACATATGTTTCTGAAGAAAAACCCGACTTGAAAACTAGGGCATGAAGTTGCTCCCCAGTATCAAAAAGCATAATCTTGGTGCAGGCACTTAATACACTGGAAAACACATAGGGAGTAGGGAGAATTCTTGATACATGCATTTGGCAGAAAAGTTGAATAGCTTCTTCTTCAAATCCATTCTGTGAAAAACCAGAGATCATAGCCACCCAAGAAACACTATCTTTGAAACTTAACTCATCGAAAACCTTTCTAGCCGAATTAATGAACCCTTTTTTGGCATACGAGTCAATCAATGGGTTGCAGACAACCGGATTAGTGGCAAAACCATGACGAATGATCTTAGCATGAATCTGCTCAACAAAGGGAAGACAGACTTCACTGTCACCAGAAGCCCTTAAAACACTAGCGAATGTGAATTCGTTGGGATTTACATTTTCGTCCAACATTTTCAGAAATAGTTCCAATACTCTATTTTCCCTTTTCTCTGCCAACAAACCGGATAATATCTTATTCCAGATAAGCACACTTCTTTCAGGCATATCCTCAAAAACTTTAACTACACCATCAAAATCAACCTCAGCAAGATAAATATCAATTAACTTATAACACAATGCACTATCTTTATCAAAACCCAGCTTCAAAATCTTCCCGTGAAGCTTCTTGCAATCTATCAAAGACCCAAAATTAATACAAGCATCCAGAAGCCAATGATATGTTTGACAATTAGCTCGAACCCCTCGACCTTCCATCCAGTGCAAGAACTCCATTCCTTTTAAATTTCCCCGAGTATCATGGTTAGGGACTTCATCATAAGCATAACAAGCTAAACCCAATCTGCTTAATTTCCTACTAAAACACTGCACAAAGAAGAGAAAAGTAAAAAGAACTTTCCATGAAAACATAAAACACAGAACAATGAGTTAAAAAATAAAACAACAACAAAGAGTGGTGATTTGGGTTCAACCTTCCAGTGGTTTAAGGAAGGTTTAAGAGGGACATGTCCGTTGAACGTTCGCGGGAAACGCAAAGGGAAGGATATTGAGAAGGGCCTGTGAATGGCTGCGGGGTTAAAAATCATGCGTTCTTGGATTTGATAGACCATCTACAACCATCCGCGTCGAGTGCAGACGTGAGCTTTGCCTGATATTTTAGTGATCGAGGCATTAAGCTGCAAGGTGTTGTACGTGGAAAAATGGCATTTTCCATATAATGGGATTTGATTCAGTTTTCCTTAAAATGAAAATTAATAAATAATTTCCTATTTCTATTCGCTATTATACAATCTTTTTTTTAAAAAGTTAAATTTTGATTAATAGAAATAATAGTAAAGAACGACAAAACGTTTGGGGAAAAGTAGAAAACTCTCCTGCATCAAGTGAGGCAAAACAACAACGTTATGGACAGCAAATTAATAGACGGCATCGTAGCAAGAGTAAAGGCGTCGGTTGCGGATCACAATGAAGCAAAGCTGATAGGGATAAGATACTCTGTCTAATATTATAGTATCTTATTCTATTACATAAATTTTAACCATTTATTTATTCAAGTCCTGCATTCGAATCCTCTGTTCAATTTTATAATATCTTATTATATCCCATGAATCTCAATTATTCATTTATGTGGATTCCGCGTTCATTTATGCAGGATCCACACAGAATTCACATAAATGAATGACTAAGGTTCATGTAACATAATAAAACACTATAAAATTAAACAAAGGAACCATTTTCATTGGGCAAACCATTTGCATATCAATTATTCACTTCTTTCCCAATTAAGGGTGGGAGAAACGAAGGCATTCTAGCGAAAATTGTTTTCTTAGCTCGTTACATCCTAGCCAAAGGTGAGAAATTTCAATCTAGGTCCATCTCTTGTTCCTCCATCTTCCTTTAATCATTGTTCCATGTTTGCTACGTCAAGGAATCAATATGAAGACCTCCTAAATGTGCTATAAGTAGGATCTAGGTCAGTTTAGGTAGGCGTTAAAACTCAAAATCTTCTTCTCGTTTAAGCATGTTCTATTTCCCAAAAAATAAGCTATTCCTTTATGTTTTGTAAAATTGTTTGTATCACTTCATCCTTAGAATGTTCCTTGCTTTGGAACTTTTTCCGATTCCTCCCTATTGAAAACAGAGGTAGAAGAATAGGGTATTTCGAGGGAATGATTTTATTCCAACTTGTAAGGTATGTACAGGACAACATTTATACTACTTCTTCTAAAAGACTATTGATGGAAAAACCCCTAGAATCAAGGAAAAATTCTAACTACCTACTGACATGCGAATATGCTAACTGTACACACTACAAGACAAAAGTAAAGAAGGGAAAAACAAAATAAAATAAGATAATATATCTAATACATCTGGGCCGACCTCTAATCTTCACCATGGACCAACCCGTTATGATACTGGTCTTCTATCACCTATCCATATCTCTTGTGATGATATGGCAGAATGAGCACCTTCTTCTTCTAGATTGAAGCGGAAGCTTGTGCTACAGTTAGGATATTGACTATCTCCATGAGCGAATTAGATGGCTCATACCGTGAGTAGAGTTCTCTAATCCTATTCCAGATAGAGTTGGAAAAAGGGTAGAGAAAGAACAAACGATCCTTAGCTTTGGATTCTAATTTGCATAAACAACAGATCTCGTCCAGATTTAACATGTATTGTAGTCTGTCTATAGTAGCAACTATGTTTTTAAGCAGTAGCCATAGAAAGAAGGTTGTACTAGGTCTAAGGAATTTATTCCAGATAACAGTGAACCAAGGGACATCTTATTATGAAATATAAACCCTTTTCCTATAGAATTTGCTAGAAAATCTCTCAATAGGAATTTCAAGCCAAAGATAACTCTCCTGAGAGTTAGCAATTTCATCCCTTTTCTTTAAAATCTCGTTAAGGAACTAAGAGAAGGATGCTCTAGGTGAAAGAGACCATAGGTTGTTCCCTTTCAAAAAGTAGCTATGAAGTCATCTCATCCACAGGGAATGCCTGTCTTGAATCACTCTCCAAAGTCTTTTAATCAAAAAGATATGATTGGTTACTCTTATAGAGATGATTCTCAACCATCCCTTCTTCTTGGGTTTACACAAATTTGCCTATTTGATCTTAGGAATAGATGCATTTCCATTTGCTTACTTACAAAAAATCTCTCATCATTTTCTCAATGGATTTGATTAATTTCTTAGACAAAGGAAAATGTGTATTTCAATTTAAGTGAAGGGAGCATATTACAAATTTAATTAACTGAGCTCTACCTTTAAAATAAAGAAATCTATTTTTTTCCATTTATTGATTCTCTTTTGAATTCTTTCAATAAGTGGAATGCATTCATTGAAGGAAAGCCTTCTAGTAGTAATAAGTAGACCCAGATATTGCAAAAGCTGGAATTTTGTATTCATACCTGTTAGAAAGGAAATAGTGTCCTGGAGAGATTCTGTCTTTGATGAGAGAAAAAAATGACTTTCATTAAGATTCACCTAAGACCTGACATCTTAGAAAACTCATTGAGATTATCTACCAATAGCTTAACAAAAACAGGATAAGCTTTAGAGAATAAAAACTAGATTATTCGAAACAAAGATAGGTAAGAAAGACTCTTATGTATTTGGAATGGAACTTGAATTTGGGATTGTGTGTGACTTTTGTCTTAAACATCTAAGAGAGCACTTCTATATATAGAATAAACAGAAAAGGGGATAAAGGGTCTCCCTGACTAATTCTTCTCTTCTCCTTAATAATTCTAGAAGGGGTACCATTAATCAGAACACAATATAATGCAGTGGAGACACAAGCCTTAATCTAATTGATAAAGATATCAGGGAAATTGAAAACCTTAAGTACCCTAAAGAGGAAAGACCAATTAACAGAATCAAAAGTTTTATTGAAGTCAATCTTAACAACATAATTTAGAAGAGAATTCCTTCTAGTATAGCCCTTTAGCAGTTCCTGAGCAATAAGAATATTAACACCAATGCTTCTATCCTTCTTAAAGGCATTCTAATTTTTACTGATGATGGAACTCAGAACCTCCTTCAAACAGGTTGCCAAGATCTTAGCAATAATTTTATAAATGAATTTTGTTCATGTTATTGGCTTGAAATCACCAAAACTAGAGGGGTTAGAGACTTTAGGAATTAAACAGAGAAAGGTTGTATTTAGCTTCTTGAGGATGATGCTCTTTTCAAAAACTCATTAGTAGCCTCTCTAACCATAAGTCCAATAATAGTTCATAGCAAAGACAATAGTATTGATGTCATCGTTAGAAAAAGGTTTCACCATCTTCCGTGAAGCTTTAGGAGTTATTTTGACGAAAATAATAGCTTGAAGAGAGTCCATAGAGGTAGAAGATTCTAGGTTTAAACCTAAAAGCCCCTATAGCAATGAACAGGCTCCTCCGAAATAATTCTCCGATCCATACTAGTAATAAAAACAAATTTTATTGACATTTCCCCTGTTTGATAATAATCAAATTAATCCGAGCCCTCTGTTGGACAAGGACAGGCTCACCAAGACCATCTAAAAGGCCTACAATGTTGCCTCTGTATAAAAGATCCAAGGTCAACGCCTCTGCATCTTCATCACATATGACTACCCCTAGGACTTACCCGTCCTAGGAGCCCTAGGAGTAGCAGGACCATCTGTTGCTACATTTTACCACGTAGGGCTTAGAGAAAGCAATTACAGTCCTTTCGGACAAGGCAAGTCAAGGCACCAATGTACTTCGATTGGGACGTATTGATGGAGGAGGACCTAATACATGGCATAAGGAAGATCATCTCTTTTGATTGACTGCTTAACTTCTTCAACATCTAAGAGTTGGTCAACAATGAGTTGACCTTAGGGTTTATATGTACCATGTAGATTGAAAACATCAAGACATTATGGGAGACAACTTTGTCCCCAAATTTAGTCTGAGTGGTACAAAACACTACCTCATGAATAATTAGTTTAAGGCCCATGCCAGTATGTATATTAAGGAGCACATTCAAACCCTATAACATTTAGAGAATATGTTAAGGGCTTTTGATATAGAGAAAACCGCGCCGGCTCAGTCAAACACTGAGCATTATGCGTACAAACAATCTTGGCAAATACCTAGGAGTGCTTTTGATCCATGAGCGTACCTAGTACCTCGCACAACACATATCAGCATATCCTAGATAATGCACAAAATAAACTATCTGGGTGGCGAGCCAAGCAGTTGTCGCTAGCGAGACGAGTCACTTTAACCCAGTCGGTAATCTCGACCCTCTTGATTTTCACGATGCAAATAGTTCGATTACCACGTAGACTCTATGACGACTTAGAGTGCATCATGCAGAATTTTATCTGGGGCTCCACAGCAAAGCAGCGGAAAATGCCCCTAGTTAATTAGGAAACAATGTGTAAGCCCAAAAAGGCCAGGGGACTAGGCCTCAAGCGCATTAGAACTTCCAATGATGCTTTGTTAACTAAAATGGGCTGGCCCTTGCTTACACATCCAGAAGCCTTATGGGTTCGGATTTTACGAGAAAAATATCATATGGACCCATACCACATCCCCAACATTATAAACAGGCCAGGGACTTCGAGTTTTTGGTAGGGAATTGCTGCAAATTGGAAATTTGTTTGCCAAGGTATCTACTAGAAACTCAAAGATGGTAGACACGTATCTTTTTGGTTGGATAATTGGGTGAAAGGTTGGGGTCCACTAATTTCGATGGCCACCTCGACAGTATCCGATAGTGTCCTTTACGCTAAAGTTGTGGACCTTAAAATCGAGGAAGGCAACTGGAAGTGAAATTTGATCCAACAATACCTTCCTTCCATTGTTTGCATGGATATTGCGGAGTTAACCCGGAGCACAGAACCTCCAACGAAAGATACCATAAGATGGGAACATGGGAGTTTCACAGTGGTGTCGGCCTATGATTTAATAGAAAGGACCGTCACGGATAGTTCTGCAAATCTCTGGGATTTAATTTGGAAATAGGCGGGGCCTCAGAGGATCAGAGCGTTCCTTTGGTTAATGACCAAGAAAAAACTCCTGATTAATCAGCAAAGAGTGGCACAACATATGGCAACGAATAGTAGCTGTCACATATGCGAACAAGAAGAGTCCACTTTCCATGCCATCCGAGACTGCACTAGAGTACAAGATTTCTAGACTAGGTTTCCCCTGGAGGTGATCAATTTGAACTTCTTTCTTTAGAATGAAGAGAGTTGGGTGGAATCCAACTTCATGAAACAGACTCCAGTGCTGCAAGGGGAATGGGTTACTATTTTTGGAGTGGCATGTTGGATGCTTTGGAATTGGTGTAATAAAAGTCTTTTTGAAGCTGACTTTGTTTGGTCGGAAGACAGAACGAGAGAAGTTATGGAGTTTGTGAAGTGGATAGTCAAGGCAAGGGCAGTAGAAAGGTATGTTTTTCCGACTCAGGGTCTACCAGTGGGTAGTCCAGTGGGGTGGATCAAGTTGCCGGAAGGCTGAGTTAAACTCAACACAGATAGAGCGGTCAAGCAAGCGTCGTCTGTAACTACCGCTGGTGGTCTCATTCGGGACTGGCATGGATAGTGGCGTAGGGGTTTTCTTCAACACATTGGAAGAAGCTCTCCACTTTCGACAGAACTTTGGGGAGTCCACTCGGGCCTCACTTTGACTTGGTCACTAGGATACCGCTGAGTTATGGTCGAAGTGGACTCCTTGGAAGTCGTTAACTTTCTTTCCTCTCCCGATCGGTGGTTGGCGTTACTAATTTTTTGTTGTCAGGTACCCATAGCCTCCTCCAACAAGCTTGAGAAGTGTAGCTACAACATGTGCATCAAAAAAGGAACCAATGCACGGACAACCTGGCAGCCCAGGAGTTCATTTTCTTCAGGAGCCTCCGCTGTCAGCTTTGGAAATTATTCACAGGGACCAACAAGGAGCTGTGTACTGCAGAACTCTGCGTTAGTTAGTTTTTTATTGGTTCTGTTTCCTTTGTAATAAAAAAATAGAGGAAATTGAATGTTCATCTACCTTAGAAAGTACTAAAAGATCGTTAGCAAGGTTAAAACTAAGGATTTTGAGCTTTCTATACTTAGAATGACACCTAAACCTACTATTTGGTTCCACATTTCTCAGTAATTGCTTGTTGAATGTTGGGTTAAATTGAGCGACAAGTTTTACAATTTCTTATCCCTTAATATACCGCAAGTGCGTAGGTCATGAATATAGTATATGAGGTGTCGATCCCTCAAGGAGTTGGTAAACTAATTGAATTTTAAGTTGTCTAAGGTCTAAAAGGATAGTTAAAATGAAAATAAAAACTAAACTGAAAAGTAAATAGTGGGATATGTATTAATGGAAAATAAATTCATAAAATTAACACAAGAAATCAAAATTGAGCGTCACCAAATAACAATTGGAATTTATCAAGGAAGATTAACAAATTAATCCTATCATTAATTCTAACTTAGTTACTTTTGAGTTAATATGGTATCGGTCTTAGACTTTCGAAGGGCGAATGACTATCTCTTAAGTTATAATCATTAAATTCTAAATTATAAATCTTAATTGAATTATAAAATTTGTAATCTCTTAATTAACAAAAATTATACATATCAAATTAGATCTTAAGTCCTCTAATAGACTATCGGTCCTCGTACGAAATCTCTCTTTGCATAAATTATCGATTTGATTATTTGCGTGATCTATTAAATTGTTTAACTCTCATTATCCAATCTAATTATTTTGCTATTGGTTCACTCTCTCGATTTATTACCAAATTATGCACATACAACAAATAATCACAGCACCCATCATCCTTAACAACAAAAGTAGCTAGATTAACATTAAATCAATAACATAGAATATCCTTAACCCAACATTCATCATCAACAATTCCATCTCATACATCAAATACATGAAATAAAAGATGGGCAGAAAGAAAGTAACTTGAAGGATTTTTTTTTCTCTTTGTAGTCTTTCATATTTAGGGTAAAAACTAAGTTTTACTTGGGCCCAAAAAGTTCAAAATAATCTTGAAAAGTTGAGTTTTAAAAGTTGGTCTACGTTTATTGTCGCACAGGCCACGATCATAGCTTGCTAAAATGCTCTCTGTCTCCAAAATGGTTTTGTGATGATCATAGCCTTGAGTCATTGAAGTGTTCTTCAATAACCAGTGACAATAGGACAGAGAGATGGGATCTCCTTGTTTGAGCCCCTTAGAACCTCTAATTGTGTCTGTTAAACTCCCCATTGGTGGGAATGTTTATAAGCACCATTCGATCCCATCCATGAACACACTGCACTTAAAGGCTTCTAGAGTGTTGAGGATGAAGGACCTTACCGCTATATCATAAACTCTTAGAAACTCTATTTTCAGAGCACACTCACTTTTAGCATTATTTTCATAACATATTACTTGTTTTTTTTTTAACAATTCTAAAGGATTTGATAGTCAATATATTTTGTTTAAGGTCTTATTTCTGTCTCTTAAAGAAAAAGGAGAAAACTTAGAAAGGAATTGGACAAATTTAAAATAATTCTAAAAAGGTGAAGGACTATAAAAACACGACCCCTATACACCACTATTTTTTGAGTCAAGTCAACAAGACAGTAGCTTTGACAAGAAGTTAGGTCAACTTGACAAAGTAATTACTCCAAACCGAATTGCTCTACTTCTTATTTGGATTTCCAGCAACTAGATTGTCCCGAAAAGCAAATAATCTTATTACATTAGCGACCAAAACGTAACTGAGGGCAGTTCAAGCCTTCTTCTGACTTCAGGCCTTCTTCTGTTTGGGCTTCGGTGATGGGAAGATGACGCGGAAGACCCATGCGGCAAATATTGCCCCTATGAAGGGGTAGATCCAGTAAACGTATAACTGCTCCCAAGTGTTGTGCCATTTGTTCACATATGCCCAGCCGAAGGCCTTGAGAAGATACACAAAAGAGAACCAGTTAAGAGAAGCAAATATAGACTAGTAGCATTGACATAAAAGATGGTTTCCAACTCATTTCCACAAGACATCTCTTTTCAGATAAACCACATACATCCAGTGAATACCATGGTGTCAGAAGCCAATTATTCAGAGGCATTTGGAAGCAATTCCGCAAACACCTGATGCAAGATTTTAGGGTGAAGATAGATCTTCCAAATGTCATGATGTTGGTTGTCAAGATGGAATCATAACATGTTTAAACAATTACTCTCACCATCACTACATCAATTAAACCTGTTAATGATAGTAAGGAGACTTGTTATCCGGAAATACCAGTTACTTCTCTCATACTTAGCTTTTGAGATTACAGTGCAACCTAACGATAAGCATATTGTATGCATCACCTACATGTGTGCACATATTACACCCGAGATTCAAAAGCACTCAAGCACAAGCAAATCTTAAAGTTATACTGTCAACGGTAAGCTGCAAAACCCATGAATAAAGACTTTCAATACCAAAACAACTTTGTTTACACTCCATTCTGCCCCTCATCCTCAGATACAGACTGTTTCATTCTTTGCTGATAAGGTTCTACCTCTGACCTGATTACATGTTTCTTTTTCTTTCACCACATATCCAGCAACTATTTGCTGTTTTCGCCAAACTAGCGGAATAGCAGGGTGTCCAAACTAGGAAATAGATTGTTCGTTTACTGGACTAGTAATTTTTTCAAAATGCTCTTTAATGACCTCAGACGAAAGGTTATGCCAGGCACAGTGTCAATTGCAACAATCTCACCTTTAGTAATGATCAGCACAAGCATCAAATGTAGGGGAAGCATCTTATATATAATAAATTGGAGTCCACATTGCTTTTCCTATTTATAGGTATACTAAGAATGAGTAAGATCAAGGAAAAGTGCAATGTCCCCTCAGAGAGTTGAAACTTCAGACTTCTTCTTGACATTTAGTAGAAGAACAGAAAGAATTATATGCACATTAAGACACTTACATACAAAAAGATAGGCACGAGTGGTCTACAAAGTTAATTAACGGTAGCCAGGACAAAAGAAAGACAACTCAGGCATTTATTATGTTAAAAACTGATGTAAACTTTTCTTCTCAACCTTGTTATCAACAATTTATATTTGCAGTTGATGTCATCTACTTCACATAAACCAACGCCATATACAAGTGGTATCCAATGTGTAATTCCATACAAATTGGTGCCACCAAAGGAACTTCAGACATATAAAGATAACATGAATGCTAAAAAGCTGACCAAAATATTGAAGACAAAATGTTTGGAACAAAGTTCCGACAAAAAGATCGAGAGAAGAATGCAGATATCTGAAAAGGTAGACCATTGCATTCAAAACTCAAAAGATTCTGTTGACATGGTAAAATGACTGACTGAATATGCATTAAAGATGATTCGTAATCCTCATCATACCATAACAGCATAACACATTGCAGCAATCTATACAATGCAAAAGGGAGGATGACTGTTCACACCTTTGGAAAATGTTCCATATCACTACACCATACAAAAGCAGACACTTTGTCAAGACAGATAAGACAGTAGATAAAGAGAGCTTGACTACTCACATTGGCAGGATTCATGGACGGCCCAGTGTACTCAGCACCTGCAATAACCAGTGAAACAGTAGCAACAGCAATAAGCCACGTCTGGAACAGTGGGTTACGAGGACCCTTAAGTATAATTACAAGAACAGCAAAGGTAATTAAGAAAGTCAAAACGCCCTCAGCAATGGCTCCAGTTTGCAGATCAACTTTCAGAGTAGGTCCACCAAGCATATGTTTATATTTTGGCGGCATCACCTCCATTATAGCCAAAGCACCACCAACAGCACCGGCTGCCTGTCAAGAACACAATCAGCAGTCGACATATTCCGACCCATTTGAAGATTTTTAACCATAATCAAGTTCTAGGAGATAAAACTCAAACACATAGCACCTATTCTTTTTAGGAGATAAAACTCAAACATATAGCACCTATTCTTTCCGTTTCAAACGATCAAATTTGTTCTTTCTCAATTACTACACAATTGCGATTCACTTCCAGATATCTATTTTCTTTTCAAGTTATTTCCAAGTTGGATTTTATGTTAAAAAGGGGATGGAGAAATATCAAGGGACTACAATTAACTAAAATCCAGTCAAATCTTTTGACCCTACTTTAGAACAAATAACAAGATCCCAAATCAACAGAAGTGATTCAGGGAAAAGAAGCTAAATTCATAGCTGATGCAAGCATGTGTACATGTATACCTGAGCTGGGAATCTAAGTGCCATGGATAAGAGACTGTCTCCACCAATTCCAGCAGCATTGAACGCAGCAGTAGCTGTAGGATTGAAACTGGCCCCACCCAAGGCCTCACCGATCAAGCCAAACAAGAATACAAACACAAAAACAAGAAGGGTAACGACAATCAGCGGAGCCCAAGCCAGGTTCTGAATCCCAAGAGCAGTGACTATAAGGTGAGTGAACAGCCCAAACATGGAAGAGCAAAATACCCACATAAAAGTAAGCACTGTGTCACCCGCCGCCGCCTTTATAGCCCCCATTTCTGATCAATGCTTAATTTCCACCAGATTTCTTGTTAAAAAGCTTCTATGACAGACACTAAACAATCAAGGCAGCAACTGGATATCCAGGAAAGATGTTACCTTTCTTTGTGTAATGGTTTTCTACTGGAATTGGCTGTCAAAGACTGTTACTCTTGGGTGTAGTGGGGGCTTGATGTATACAGAACAGAAGGGGGCGTTGGTGGTGGAATGGCGGCAGCAGAAACGAAGAAGATTTGGAGTGGCGATAAGGGTTGTTTTGTTTTCCTTTCAACTGGTTAAGATATATTGAGCAAGATTGTTGGCATGGTGTTTGTTGTTGGTTTATAGGTCTGTTACGTTTTCATCTGACTGCGACAAAAGTCCAAGTCCATCTGATTTGACCATATGCATTGGCTGTTTCGCTTTTCATCGTTGTTGTTGGATGCAAGGAGGTCTTGAGTTCGAGTCACCACAAGGAGGAGAAATAGGTATGTTCCTATTAATGACCCTCTAGTCTCCTGAACACAGCTTCTTGATCGGATCAATTACGGACGTCTCGCTTCCAGCGGCAGTGTGGGAGTTGGAGCTACTCGGGAACCCGGGGCCTGATGGGAACCTGATGCTGAGCAGAGGGGAGCCAGTGATCAATCATCCGCTGACCAATCAAGTATGTGAAGACTCCTTGTGCGCAGAAGTGTACAGGCTACGTAGGAACCTGAGGGATCTTGGGGTTTCAGATTTACCTCTTCTAGGCTCTTGGGGTGGGGTTCTAGAGGATTAGGATTTAGTCTGGCTAAGCCAGGATACCTAATGTAAAAAATAAAAATAAAAATAAATTCAACATTTATTACCTTTCAATGTTGTCCTTTGGTTTTCGTATCTTCAAGGTCTTCACTCTGGATGTTAATCGTCTGAAAGAGGTAACGGTCCGATGAAAAAAGACTCTTTGGCAGGATTAAATGTAACGGCAGACTTTATTGTCTTCGTGCATATTTTCTCCATTCAACATTGTCCTCATATCCTTGTAATTCTACCCCATTTCGTAAGGGTCAATTCCTGAATCATTTGTCTTCAACTTTCTTGACAATCTTCTACTCCACTAGACAGCATTCACATCTAACGAGGTTAGAATTCCATTGATATTTGTGTAGCTTCAATTTTGCATTCGCTGTTCAACGAATAGAACAGAGAAAAACCTGACATTTGTAGTCGTCCCTGACCATTTGAACGGAGGGAAGAAGTGGAATGCCCAATCTTAACTGCTTCCAAATGGAAAAGTGGCAGGCGGCCAGAAATATGAACATAAGAATCAGAAGGCATTGGAATCATGGTAAAACAACTGCATCGTATCTGGGTTTATATTTGTTTGGTCAAAAGATCTAACAAGAATGAATGAATCTCTCTTCATATCAATGACTACATATGGCTTAAATTTCTGTTGTCAAGCAGGAAACCAAACGTTGTAAAATAACAAGAAGAAGAAACTAATTTGTGAGCTTACTTAAATAGATCATTAAATTATAAGAATAATTCTTAAAAGTTCAAGAAACTAAAGCACGTAATCATTTAACCCATTCAAATTAAAAATCTAATGTTTGTGGATTTAAGATAATTACTAGAAAACGAACTTTGAAGTGCCTTTCCATGCAAGAAGCTTGGTGAATCCCTAGATTTTGGAACTTTTCCGAGTCTCAAACACACCATTAGGAAGTTCTTTTCTTTAGAAATCAAGTCATTTAATTATGTGCCACAAGAAGCTAAAGATGAGGAGGCAGAAATGAGTTAATAGACAAGTTCTCTTCTTTCTTGTGTTGTTGTTTTATGTTTAATGGACACTTTGTTAGGAAAAAGGGAATAAAATAGGAAAGAAATGATAGAAAAGAAAATCGAATGTTTATTAAATGTTGATAAAAACCCAATTCGAGAAAGGCTAACTTTCCTAACCACAACTGGAATTCAAAAAAATGATCTACTCTAGTAAAATGCAGTAATGTATTTATAAATAGCTAAAGCCTAAGAAGTAATTATAACTAAATAGCTAAAATTAAGGATCATGAAGACCACTTAGTTCCCATCTTCCACGATTTATGTCACTAACACCACTCTTTCTTGGCAGAACGGGTCCTGCAGACTCAATAAGAATAAATGAGTGTTGGTATTGAGACTCTGTTGTCACATGTCCTATATTTTCTCCTTGAATAGACACGTAAGGGAGGACTTCCATCAATTCTTCCCTCCCGAAAATGCAACTTGTCCTCAAGGAGGAAATGCAGAAACTGGTCAGAAAACAAATGGTAATTTTCCCACATTGATTATTCTAATATGTGGTTTTTCCATTCAACGAGTAACTCCAAGGTGGGAACGCTACCTTCGAAAACTCAGTGATGAGAAATAACTTTGGCAGGCTTAAGAATGACTTGACTTCCCAATTGACAGTGACAAGTAAATCAGCTGGAGATGACACGGGTACTTGGCCCCTTACGGGTCGTAAAAGAGAAATGTGAAATATTGGGTGAACGCTTGAAGTGGGAGGAAGTTCCAACTCGTACGCTACAGATTCGATACGACATAAAACTTTGTAAGGGACGAAATACCAAGGAGCAAGTTTCTTGTACCTTCGTTTAGCCACAGATTTCTGTCGGTAGTGTGCTTTGTTGGGAGGTATGAGAAGAGGGGTACGAGAATGTAATAAAAATTAATGATTAGTATGAGCTTATTATCGAAGATCTAAAAGTTTCATTCTTTAGTTTTGGACAATTCTTCATTCCTTTCATAATCAAGAGAAATGGGAGAGAGAAATGAGAGTGATTGGATTATAATTAATTAAATATAGTGAAATTAATTAAATAATTAATTATACTATAATTAATTATAATATTGTAATTAATTAATTAATTAAAATATAATTATTAATTGATTAAAATATTGTAATTAATTAATTACAATATAATTAATT
>JANIHY010000006.1:25092002-25103888 GCA_027479065.1 Erythroxylum brevipes | reverse complement strand
ATATTAATAATAATAAGAATAATAATAAGTAAAAAATTTATAACAATAATTAATAATAATAATAAGTTCAAAATTTATAATAATAATAACAATAAATAATAATAATAATAATAATAATGAGTTTAATAATATAATTAAGAATAAAAAATTGCTTATAAAGGAGAGAGGTATTTATGGAAGTTGTTTATGTATTTTGTTTCGGAGATGGAGACAAGAAATCTTGTACCATAGTCTTGAAAAAAACAAAATTTTTTGTTTCTGTGCTCCGAAGTCTAGACAAAAATAGATAGGGACAGCAAGTAAACACTACTAAGCACATAATTTTTATGTCTCTGTCATTTGTCCCCACCCATAAAGATATGAACCAAACTCTACGTTATAACATTTCAGGAAAATGAGTTCAAGGTTATAAAGCCTATATTAGATTACAAAAATCTAATTGAAACATAAGAGAAGAAAACAAGGACAAAGTTATAATTATAATAGTCATCTGCGCTTTAGTAATAATTATAATAGCCATCTACACTTCATGTACGTGGAAATAGAGTGTTGTGCATTATTGGCGAAAATGCCAGCTCCGACTTAATTGATGATTCCATCCGCAAGCTAATATTTATCTTCCTTTATGTCGAGAAATCTGCGACTGTTTCGTTCTTTCCAAATGCTGTACACAGTTTGTGAATAAAGGAACATATTGATGACCTTTCTTAGTTTTGCTAATGACCCAATGTAGCACATGACCCCAGTCATAATGTCCACTATAAGAAGAAAGCATATGCATAAGATGACTCCAAATGGCCTTCTAGTTGCTGCATATAATGATGGAAGGCCATCTAAGCTTGCAATTGAAGATATGTAAAGTATGAGGCTTGAAGAAAAACTATCAGGTAGAGTTGAGGTTCAAAAAGAGTCAGTTAAAGTTTTGGAGGAAGAAGAAGTTGGGCTACACTTGTTTTTAAAGTTTCATTTGATGTTGAGCCCATTTGGTGATTTCAAAGCTTGTGTTTTTGCAGCAGATTTTCTCACATTTAAATTGGGTTTATTTTGGTCTAATTTAACTAGTATTTGATTTAATATAAAGACTTGTTTTATTTTATGTTTTATCTTGGGCCGGATTTGTTATTTTTGCCCGATTTAATGACTTGTTTGGTTTATTTTATTTTAGCTATTTTGTAAGACTTTTATTGTAGATTTTATTTCTGTTTTAATGAGCTAAACAACTGTAGAATAGGAAAGGTAAGGACCTAACTTTGTGGCTGCCCATTTGCTTCTTATTTCAGTTCATTTGTTTCTTATTCAATATTATTCAGAAAAATATAAGAAAAAGTCGAGGTTTTCACTCAATCATTTGGCAAGAAATTGTCTGGGTTTTGATTGTTTTTTCGAAAGAACAATCATTGGGTTTGATTATTTTCCGAAAATAATCAAAAGGGCTTGCTTGTTTGTCGAAAACATTCAATCGTTTGTATGTTATGCGATTTCTAGAATTCTGTCTGAGTTCCAATTTCGTTTTCCAGTTCCTGTTTCTTATGTTCATCAAATTAAAAATTTTCCTTCTTCAAGTTTGTTTTTCACATCTTAAATTAAAAATCTCCAGAAGACATCTTCACCCAATTCGAACCCCAGCCTCCTCAAAATTTCCGTTTTCATCATCTGCCTTCATTCTATCATCCAGATTAACATGTCACCACAAAATCCACCATAACTCAATCATTCCTTATCTAATTAATCCGATTCTTGTGTCTAAATTGTAGTTCACAAAAATTTCTACAACTTTGCTTCTTTCCTCGAAACCAAATTCCCAGCCAATTAACACAGAAACATCTTCATATTTTCTGTTCCGGTTTTATCATATAAAAACCAGATTGCTCAAAACTTTTCCAATAACCACCAGACCTTATTCTGATCACTTTCAGGCCATTCATCCATCATATAAAGTATAGGTGATTGTGATCCTTGGTAGCCCTATTACATAATAAACATATGTCATCATCTCCACCATGCCATTGAGTCTTAGTTTTGAGATGGTTTTTAATTGCAAGTCATGTGATACATGGTGTCTTTAGGCTGATGGCTTTGCGTTGCGGCATAAGAGAGGAAACCAGGGGACAACTCAACAATAGAGTCATCTGAAAAAAGGCAATGTATTCCTTCCACTTGGTACTGAATGTGCTAACTTCTAGTAGGATATTCACATATTAAAGTTAAATTGTCATTAATATGTAATGAGTCAATTAATAGTATATATTTTTCTACACAGTCTTTAAACCAATTTCTTTGCATATTCATGGTATCTTTTCCAAGTAAGCCTTGTGGTTTTTTAGAATCTAAAGAAATGAGATTTAAACATAACACTCGATGTTTTAAAATTTGTTATACAAGATAATTTGTATTAATTAAGATGGATGATAATGTTATTAGCTATGAAGTGGCCTTCATCCGGAGTGGCCTAGTTGAGGTATCAAGATGACTTATCGTTAGAAAAATGGAGCTTATATTTCTCCTTTATAAACGACTATAACATCTTCTCTTCCTCATTACTAATGTTTACTTGACAGGGCCATGTTTGAGATCATACATTAGCTACCTTATTGTATAAAAGTAATGAATTGAGAGATTTGCTTTTGATTCTTTGTTTTAAGATTATTCGCGTGCATGGAAGATAAAGATAACCAATGCAATGGAGATGCTTTGTGGTCGGGTCGGTCGTGATGGGTCCGAACTCAGTTGTAAGGACCCATGGACCGATCGGTCCACTCTTCAAAAGATCAGTCTTATACTTAATGATTGTATTAAGCCCATGACCAATCCATATCCTCCTTGGCCCATTTGCAGGTGAGAGACTTCTATGCATACGTAAAGACTTAAACCTAGTTATTGCTCCATATATAAGGTATAACTTGGCCATAACAGAGGTACGCATGATCATAACCTTAGTTTTCTCTGCTTACAGCGATCCCACCTTTACCAAAAGACTAACTTGAGCGTAAGAGGGGTTTATCGGGAAACAATCCCCGACGTATCTTCCTTGTTTTGTAGGAACCTTCAAGCCTGAATTCTCGTGTTCAGCAGTCGGTTTTATGGATCCAAACGGCAACGTGCAGTCTCGCCAGAATCCAGCTGAATCACTATGAAATAGGTTTTTTTGGAGGATTGGTTAACAAGGAAAGGCCTTCTTTGTTTAAACTTGACACTAATGTCCCAAATCTTAAAGTTGACGCCAAATTCAAACAACTTTGAGTATGTTCTCCACGAACAAAGAGATGTGTATAAACGTCACGAGAAGAAAGTGTTGTTGGAGAGAAGCGACAATTACTTACAGACACATGCAACAACAAAACGTTCGTTTCCAATCATATCCTTGACAGCCATTCAGTCGTTTCATATACGTGTATCAAATCGTCTCCCTAGTTTCCTATAAAAGGTTTGGATTTGTCATTCCTCGTTTTCTTTACTTTTTACTTATACAGGTACAAGGAAAGAAAAATAAAAACAAGGAGAGCTGGATCCATCAGAGGAACCAGCGCAGTCCTTGAAGGCCTCTAATAACGGCCAGATTCGTTACCGTACACCTTCCTCCGCCGAGCTTCTCGAATCTGGCGCCGCCGACGCTACTTCCCCCGACAAGATGCTCAAACGCCCTCCGCCTCACGATTTATTTCCCGACAAGATCCACCGCTACCGCAGCGTCCTTCTCGTCGTCTCCATTCCGATTCTTCTCGTTGTCTTTGTGTTGTTTGTGATGCCCTCCCGGTCGCAGGACTATGAGATCAGTAACCGCAAGATGTCGCAGAGTTTGAGAGGCTCTAGAAATTACGCAGTCATTTTCGACGCCGGGAGTTCGGGGAGTAGAGTTCACGTCTTTTGCTTCGATCATAATATGGATCTCGTGCATATCGGGAGGGATCTCGAACTTTTTGTCCAAGTAATGAAATTGATTGCTTTTTATTCATCTTGAATATGAATCTTATTTATTTATAGTTTCGGAATGCTAACTTCAGTAAGTCTGATCACAGACAAGTTTAGTGAAAATTTACAATGTCATTGCGGGAGGTTTATTTAATTTATCCTGTCTCTTAACTTAGCGTTAGTAGTTTCAACATCATTTCCCAAACAAGATTCTCTGTGGATATTGTTCCAATTTACTCAAGGGATCACTTAAATTAAAATGCTAAGGGGTTGGGGATTGACAGAATTATTTTGAGTCGGATCCGGTGTTTATATGTCAATATTCAGATTGCGATTTTACTGTGGTATTCTTTGTTGTAGATTAAACCAGGTTTGAGTGCATATGCAAAAGACCCACAGGCTGCAGCGGGCTCTCTCGTTTCCCTTCTTGATAAGGCTGAGAGTGTGGTGCCTAGAGAATTGCGATCCAGGACACCTGTCAGAGTTGGGGTGGGTGTCATATGAGTTGAAAAACAAAAGATCCTTTTTCATCCACCGAGATTCTTCTTTTTTGTAGGCATTTGCTTAGTCACTATAAAGGGCTTTTCTGGTGTTTGTGTAGGCTACTGCAGGCTTGAGGGCATTGGGAGGTGATGCATCTGATAGGATTTTGCAAGCAGTAAGTTTATTCTTTACCCACACCATTCCATGTGTACTTGCACGATTTGTACTCATAGTCAATTGATTTTCTTCCTGTAAGGTTAGGGAACTTCTAAAAGATAGAAGCACCCTGAAATCTGATCCGAATGGGGTTAGGGTTCTGGATGGTTCTCAAGAAGGCTCATATCAGTGGGTATGTTTTGTTAACTTTTGTAGTTGGGACCTTAGATTTCTAGTAGAACTTGTAATGGTTTCTGTTCAGTAAATTATTTTCAATTTTTTTTCTTTACCATAATTGTTTCTATTCAGAAGGAAAGGTATTAATGATGGTAGTGATTGAAGCTTCATAAATTGTGTATTTTTGAATTAGATGATTGGATGTAAAAGGCTTGCAAGAAAAATTGCAATCATTTGTATGATGGCAGCATTGCTTTCCAGATGATAATAAGTGTGCTGAAGATGGATGAGCCTAGCGAATCTAATTTGATAATAGTGCGCTGAAGATGGATGAGCCTAATGAATCTAATTTGATAATGGATCCTTTGGTGTTTCTGGAAAGTTAAGTCACACAAAGGGAAATGAAAAAACACCAAAATGAAAGATAAAGAGTTCTCAATTTGGTGATTTTATTTTTTCATTTGTCTTACCATTATGCATAGATCCTTTCTTAAACTGCATGTCAGTTTGCAGGTGACCATAAACTATCTATTAGGAAATCTGGGGAAGGAATATTCAGGTACAGTTGGAGTAGTTGATCTGGGTGGAGGATCTGTCCAAATGGCATATGCTATTTCTGAGAAGGAAGCTACGAATGCCCCTAGGGTAACAGATGGCGAGGATACATATGTTAAAAAAATGCATCTGAAGGGAGCCAATTATTACCTCTACGTGCACAGGTTTCTTCACATCCTTTGCGTAACTTTGATTTCAAGATAAGGTTTCCGAAGGGAGCCAATTATTACCTCTTCAAGTCATCTGCAATTGTGTCCTCACTTGTTTGAAGCTACATATGACCCTATTTTGGAACCTTGTGACACATTCTAATGTTCTGTACATTTTATTCTTGTGGGATAGTAACTGGATGTCTTTGGTTGATATTTTCTTCAAATCTTCAATATTTCAGTTACCTGCATTATGGCTTGTTAGCAGCTCGAGCAGAAATGCTAAAAGTTTCCGAAGATACTTTCAATCCATGCATCTTGGATGGTTTTGATGGTAAGTTAGTGGAAATCTATCAGCTCTAGGCATTGTGCTTTAATGCTAGCTCCGTTCTGCTCATCTTTTTTTCTTTTCTTATCCTGATGTTATGCAATAAAACAAAGTTGTTCGTTTTAATGGAATTTGGTTTGGCATCGTGTTATATTTCACACAATAAGAGTCTCTAGATTCAAACAGCGTATAGGAAAATGATATTGATATCAACCACTAGAGTATGTTCGAATTCTCAAAATTTCTTGAATGCACCTCTTGTTATATGAAAAAGTACAGTGACTCCCTTGAAATGTAGGATGCTCTATATGCGTGGTGATTTCCTTTCTTTGTATCATCTCTGAACAGTATCCAATCCATCTCATTATGACTACAATAGAAGGACAGTCATGTTGTAGATGAAGTAGGGCTTCTGCGCATACTAAGCTATGCTGTCATTTTGACCTTAGAAGTGTGATCAATGGCCATGTCATTATTGTTTTGTGACTGGTTTAAGATACATATTATGTGATCTGAATTGACTTTTACCTTAATGTTACATGTTGGTTTCAAATGTGATCGTTGACTGTTGACACAATTATAGGCCACATGGAGTTTGAAATTATTTTGGTTCAAACTTTTGTGCCGACTTTGCCAATAGATTGGACTACTAAATATTCTGTTGTTGAAGGGTTCTACAAATATGGAGGACAGGAATATCAAGCATCAGCTTCTCCTTCTGGTTCAAGCTTAGAAGGATGTAGGCGGGTGGCTTTGAAGGCTCTCAAAGTTAATGAATCAACCTGCACACACATGAAATGTACAATTGGTGGAATCTGGAATGGTGGAGGAGGTGATGGACAAAAGAATTTATTTGTTGCTTCATTCTTCTTTGACAGGGCTGCTGAGGTACTACATGTTTTGAAGTCCATGTCGTGGGAAAATTTTTGAAGTTTGGGAATCCTCTGTGTTTTGAATGCTAACTAGATGATCATTGTGTATAGGCTGGCTTTGTTGACTCCAATGTCCCTGTTGCCAAAGTTATTCCTGCGGACTTTGAGGAGGCGGCTAAGCGTGCCTGCGAAACTAAGCTAAAGGATGCAAAATCCACCTATCCAAACGTGGAAGAGAGTAACCTGCCGTACTTATGTATGGATCTTGTATACCAGTACACGTTACTTGTAGATGGATTTGGTAAGTCGCATACTTCTTAGTTATTTCTCAAAAATGTTTACTGCTTGCTATTCTGAATATTCTGCGAAATCTTTATCTTGTGATCATTCTTATCCACAGCTCTTGATCGCTGGCAACAAATTACATTAGTGAAGAAGGTTCAGTACCATGATGCCCTTGTTGAAGCAGCATGGCCGTTGGGCAGTGCAATAGAGGCCATTTCATCATTAGCATGACTTTTTAAGAAAAAGTGTCAGCTTCACCACGAAATGGAGATTATCAGTGGCACGGCAGTCTCTAGGGCTGGTAGGCTGGTAGTTTTGGAGATTGTCTTAATTTTGTCCTGTAACATTGTAATAATTTAGGGAGGAAAAAGAAGAAAGCTCCATTCACCTTCCATTTGTAATTACATTGCGCGCGTGCTCTGATTTTATGAAGTTTTGAGAGAATGATTCAATTCTATTGGTTCATTTTGATCGTGCCACTAGACGCTGAACCTTGTAATAGCAATATAATATGGTCTCCCGTTTTGAAGTTTTTTCTACAACTTGTTTGAGCTTTAACTTTGTGCAGAGAATCTAGTCCCTTAATCAAGGGATTATCCTTAACTATAATATCTAGCTATGTTAGGAATATTTTCAAATAAGGAGTTTTTCTAATTAGGAAGACTCTTATAACTATGAATCCTAGCTCTATATAAGAATAGTTGTACATCTATAATTAGAATAAAAATAGAGAAGTTTTTACATGATATCAGAGTTTCACGCTCTTCCATGAATTACAAGGCTGCAATGGTGGGATCTCGATTCATCCCTTGAGACCACTAGCAGCTCTATCCCTATCTATCCTTATCTCTGGATCAGAAAATTAACCTGATTTAATTAGCATACAATTAGAAAATTTCCTACATATTTCAATTCAAAAGTTGAATGGAAGAAACTACTTAGAATGGTTTCAATCAGCTCGTCTAGTAATCACTGGAAAAGGGAAAATAGGGTGCATAACAGGAGCAGTCCAAATTCCAAGACTAGAAGACCCTAATTTTGACCAGTGGAGCTTGGAGAATGCCACGGTTACAGCCTGGTTTATCAACTCCATGAAACCAAGGGTTGGAAGGGCCTTTGTTTTTCTCCCAACAGCCAAAGATGTATAGGAAGCAGTTAAAGAAACATATTCAGACTTGGAAAACTATGCTCAACTGTTTGAACTCAACTAAAAAATGTGGAAGATGCAGCAAGGTGAGCAAGATGTGACTGCCTATTATAATGAGCTGACTATATTATGGCAGGAGTTGGATTTATTTGAGGAAACAAATTGGAAAGGTCCAAAAGATACAGCCCAATATAGATAAAAAAAGTTAAGAGGGAAAGAGTACTTGTTTTTTTGGTTGGTTTGAAGGAAAAATTGGATGAAGTTAGGGGACGGATTTTGGGAAGAAGGCCACTACCTTCAATATGAGAAGTCTTATCTGAAGTTAGAAGAGAGGAAGCTCGGAAAAGTGTCATGTTGTGAAAAAATGGAACTATAGAATTTCATAATGAAGGCTCAGCCTTGGTCTCAAAAACTAGTGATAGTGAGGGTGAAAAAGGTAAAAACAAGTACAAAATTTGGTGTGATTTTTTCAAAAAACTGTGGCATACAAGAGATACCTACTGGAAGATACATGACAAACCAGCAAATTGGAAGAAAAAATGGACTAGTGGAGCAGGAGAAGGGAAGGCTTTGCAAGTTGGGAATCAGCCTAATCATGACCAGGACACTTCCACCTCAACCAGGACCTTTCCTTTTATAAAGGATCAGCTTGATCATCTGTACACCTTTCTTCCAGATGAGAATTAAAAAAAAACCCTTTTATTTTATAGTCCAATCAGGTATAATCCTTTCAAAAGCTTTTGTTTGTTCTATACCCTTCTACTTTTGGATAGTTAACTCTGGAGCCACTGATCACATGATTAGTAGCTTCAATTTTTTTTCCTCTTACTGTGTATAGGGAACCAGAAAATCCGAAGTGCAGATGGTCCCTAGCTTCAATAGCAGGGAAAGGGACAGTCCTATTTCAGAAACCTTAGTACTAAAAAATGCTCTTCACATTCCAAATCTTTCATATAACCTTGTTTCTATTAGCAAGTTGACCAAAGATATGAATTGCAAAGCTAATTTTTGGTCAACTCATTGTATGTTTCAAGATTTGGAATCGGGGAGAATGATTGGGGTTGCTAAGGTTATTGGAGACTTATACATTTTGTAAGAAGTAGGCAAGGAACATGGAGAAGGGAGCTATCAAATTACTGTTAACAAGGAGGAGGAGGAAATAATGATGTGGCATTATAGGTTAGGACACCCTAGTTTGTAATACCTAAAGTGTGTGCTACCTCATTTATCTATCAATAAAAGTGCTAATTTTCAATGTGAATGTTGTGAGTTAGCTAAACTTCATAGAAGTCATTACCCAATTCAAAACAGTCGATATCCAGAGCCATTTATGTTAATACACAGTGATTTATGGGGTCCCTTTAAAACTTAAACACCTATGGAAAGCAATAGTTTCTCACTTTTATTGATGATTGCTCTAGGGTCACATGGGTGTTTCTTTTAGGAGATAAATCGGAAGTTTGTGCCACAGTAGTATCCTTCTATAACATGATGAAAACTCTATTTCAAAAGGAGATTAGAATGTTAAGAAGTGATAATGGGAAGGAGTATGTGAATTTGGCAGTAAAAAAATTTCTAGATAACAAAGGGATTATCCACCAAACCTCCTACAATTACACCCCACAACAAAATAGAATTTTTGAAAGAAAAAACAGACATCTTTTAGAGGTAGCTAGGGCTATTAGCTTTTAAACATATGTCCCAAAATACATAAGGGAAGAAGCAGTTCTCACTGCCAAATTTTTGATCAATAGGCTTCCCTCCAAAACCTTAAAATTTCAAACCCTATTACAAATCTTCTCTTCTTTCTTCCCTAACACAAAACCGAACTTACCTATCCCTCTGAAAATATTTGGCAGCACTGTGTTTATTTATAACCATGATCCCAAGAAATCCAAACTAGATCTTCAAGCTATCAAGTGTATTTTTGTTAGCTACTCTATAACCCAAAAATGATATAAATGTTTTGATCCAATATCTCTAAAGTTTTTTACCTCTATGGATGTTACATTTTTTTAAGGTAGACCGTATGATAACCACACTCATCTTTAGGGGGAGTATTTTACTAAGGAAGATGAGAGGTCTAATGGAAAAAAGCCGAGATATTAAACCTAGAAGGATTAGAAGTAGAGAAGATTACTAGCCAGGGGGAGGAAACAAAAAAACAGGAAGAAGACAATGTTGAAAAGGAAGCTAAAAAACATAAAACACTCCACGGTGCAGTATATAGCAAGGGAGCAAGGGAACTAATCTTTGATACAACTCAATTATCATCCCCGAATCTAAGTTCTGACATCTCTCAATCCAAAACTGAGATCAATAACACCCAATCAAGTAACTCAAATGTAGCACCCCACTCCTGCAAGATCCGAACTCGACATCAATGGTGATATCTGAGTCCATGTCCCGCGAGGGTGGCGTGCTAAAATACTCGATCATTCAAAAGCCCACTTAATTTTTTTTTTGAAATCAATAACACAAAATCATCGATAAAAATTTCGATAGCCATTAGGGGCCCTTTCACAAATATAAAACATTTAAGTTATTGCGGAATACAAATTTGTACAATGAGTTGCAAAAATTGCAATTCGATACAAAATAGAAAAATGTAATGCAGACGTGAACTGATGCCGATCTCTATCCTTTACTTGAATACTATACATATACTCCCGTTTGCCTAATGGAGTATTTTTCTTATCCTAAAAAATAGCTGCAAATTTTGGGTGAGTTTTACGAATTTAATGAGAGACCATCATCGATGGCTCACCCAATCACATAAACCATAATTCACATAACACATACATCACACATTTCACATTATTTCACACTTCACATTTACTTTAACACTTCGTATTCATTACACATAATCATTCATATTATGCATATGCAATGCACATGAAACTCACTTTCTATTTGTTACTTTGTTATGGCCGAGTGCCTAAACTATCCCATATAGGGCTCATTGATAACTGTCTCTTATCCACTTGGGGGATACATGGCTCATTAAACGTTGAGCCTGAAGCTCTGAATCAATTGTGAGCTCGAGGCTTATTTTCATTCGTTGAGCTTTAAGCTTTATTCGTTAGCTACTCTGGTCACAATTGCCATTATATTTCATGCATTCATACAATGGAAGACATTACTCATATTTGCATATCCCATTCAATTCCTTTTTCAAATCATCAGACCTTAGTCCGACATTCCACATTGAAGTGGATAATTCACAATTTCATTCATATACAAATACATATACACATTTATAACACATTTAACAATCACATTCACATATAACTAGCACTTCACTATCTTATTCATATATCACGATCATCGGACCTTCATTGTCCAAATTTCAACAATCAAATCACATTCATAATCACTCAATTCATAACATTAACAAAAGAAACAATAAAGTAAGACTATCTAGGTCTACTCACAGTACGTTCCAGATTAGTATTTGCTTTCAAATTCTGGGAACGCCTGAATGCGGACACTTGACCTGCACAACCCATTTATGCAAAACACACATTGCACACTCATCAATAATTACACACGTAAAAACATTCATTTATGCACAATTGTAATAATGGACCATGTATAATGCAAGCTCAATGACAATCCCGGGCATATGTTCTAGAACACATATTATGCTCATTCCTATTTCATAATTCATATGTGTCTATTTAACTTAGCTTTACACTTCATTTGTACATAATCTTTTAAAACTCTCCTTTCAATCTTTACCTTTTTTATGTGTCTAGCTTATTCATAAGCTTACACCTCAAGAACACTTGGTTACTTTATATCATAACTTAATTTCTCATCATC